>PVKV010007383.1:21225-96713 GCA_004027835.1 Alouatta palliata | reverse complement strand
AAAAAAAAAAAAAGATTGTTGCATAGGTACACACATGGCAATGTGATTTGCTGCCTTCCTCCCCATCACTTATGTCTGGCATTTCTCCCGATGCTGTCTCTCCCCAACTCCCCACCCCCCACTGTCCCTCCCTTTTGTCCCCCCAACGGACCCCAGTGTGTGATGCTCCCCTCCCTGTGTCCATGTGTTCTCATTGTTCGACACCCGCCTATGAGTGAGAACATGTGGTGTTTGATTTTCTGTTCTTGTGTCAGTTTGCTGAGAATGATGGTTTCCAGGTTCATCCATGTCCCTACAAAGGACACGAACTCACCGTTTTTGATGGCTGCATAGTATTCCATGGTATATACGTGCCACATTTTCCCTGTCCAGTCTATCATCGATGGGCATTTGGATTGGTTCCAGGTCTTTGCTATTGTAAACAGTGCTGCAATGAACATTCATATGCATGTGTCCTTATAGTAGAACGATTTATAATCCTTTGGATATAAGAATAAGCAACCCTTTTCTTATTGCTAACTATATACCTTGTAAATGATACATTACTGTTCTTTTCTTCTAATCCCGTTCAATGGTAACATGTCAGCTCGAAACCACTTTTCATATCAAAAAAATGAGCATCTAGGAGTCAATAGAGTATTTAGCCTGACTTGAATATCTGAATGTAGTAGATGGCCACACATACTGTAAGTGTTACATTGAACCATAAGAATTTTTTATCTTTAAAAGTAATAAAAATGGTAAAATATTTGCAATTTTATATAGTTTTACGTAGTATTTGATGAACCTTCCTTTCATAATATACTGGAGTGTAATGCAGAGATGAGAAGAAACATAATTTGACTAAGAGGAGGTGTCAGTTACATTTTATGTGTTATGTTGTGAAAGATAAAATTGACTTATGTTAATGAAATCAGAAAGTGAATTATTAAGATCAATAAGCATAGGTTACCTAGAGATATATTTTGGCAAATAAAATAAAGTTTAAAAATATTTTTGAAATAATACATATTTTAAATATATTATGTATATTATATATAATATTCAAAATAAATATAGAAACATAAATGTAATATGCATATATATATAGTGAATACCTCAAATAAAATTAACAAAATACCTAAAAATACCATGTGCATGCTATGTGTATTTATGTGTGTGGGTGTGTGTGTGTGGGTGTGTGTGACTTGCATTTAGTAAGGAGGTGAGTGGCACATGCCATTCAACTCTTACATATAATATACTACATTTTTATAATAAAGGGTAATGATCAGCGTATAATTTTCATTCTCTAAAAAAGTCTGAAACACCTTAAGATGAGGAAATTTTTTTTTTAGGACTTACTAATTTCAAACATCATTTGGGGAGACAAATAAAAAAAGACAAACACCTCAGTGGATTCCTGTTTCGATAAGTTTCAAGAAATTTCTTGGTAATCATAAAAGATACTTCCTTGCAGCGTTCATTTTATGAACTTTAAATGTCAGTCTTTCTTATGATAACCATATTAAAAACCACAAATGATTCATGTACACTCCAATATATGCTGATGACTTGTCTACAGAGGACTAGTAAATACTGGAATTATCTATATCCATATCTATAGATATAGCTATACCAATCTACATCAATATGTATAACGAAATGTATATATTAATGTAATTCTAGTCTTAGCTTTATCCTTGTCATTCATGCATCAGCAGACATGCAGTCTGGTAAACCAAACTACTGGAAAGTAGCCCAGTCCTGTCATATGGATGGGAAAGTATATTTTGCAGGAAGGATGTCTTTAAGAACTATTTCCTCTTATGCCATCAAGCCATTTGGCTGCCCATCCATCCATAAACTACCTTGCAAACATTATCCCTCCATATCTTCTTTCCTGAGGAGACTCTCATGCTGCTCAAAATTTTCCCAAAGACCTCCACTCCTCCTCCCCTGCAGGAATGCTCAGATTTGGCCAGGTACTCAAATCAATTTGCCATTGCTTAAACCTCCAGGGGAGATGTCAAGCAGTGAGTCACTTTCCTGATGCCTGAGATTTTCCCAAATGTGTGACACAGATTCAATATTTCTGAAAATGAAGCATGGGTTTTGGTCATAGTTTGTAGTAAATTTAATCTGTTCATTTCTTGTCAAGAGGTACCCTCCGTCAGGCTCAAGAATCACTTTGAAGCTGATGGATCATGTTTGTCTATTCAATAAACATTAAGTTTCTAATACGTTTATTGCATGATATTAGAAGCTGTGGGCAATGCATATATAAATAAGATGTGCTCCATGACCTTAAGAAGTTCATAAGCTCCTGTGGGTAAAACAGGTTATTTATTGGTACTATAAGGCTTTACAATGTATTAACCTACTGCATAGTAGACAGTAAATAACTGTTGAGTAAGTTAATGAAATACAACAACAGAACTGTCATCATACTGTTGTGAAAATAGAGGAAGGGTGACCAATTTTAATGTTGTGGGACAGAAAACACCCTTCTCTTGCAGTTCTCGAAATGTTAAAATCTTACTTACCTCAAGGCTCACGGTAACCATAAATATGAGAATGAAAAATCCAAACAGGAAGCTTTGCCTGAGCACAGGAGAGAAGTGGAAAAGGCTATGATACATTTGGAAAATGGTGAGCAGATTGTGGGATTAAGGATATGTGTGTAGGGAGAGATCAGGCTATTAGGCTAAATATAGAATCACAAGAGTGCAGCACCAAGAAGAGACACTATAGACTTTTTATTTTTTTAATGAAATAAAGTCCAGTTTCTTAACTCTATTCAGGATAGTATATATGTCATTTCAAGAAAATATGTCATCATGGTCATTTTTTCACCTTCTCTTAGTGACCTGCTTTACTAATCAGGTAGTTATTTTCTTTAAAATTCTGATGCCTCACTGAAAAAATAGAATTCTTTTCTGCATTTGAATTCTATCTCATGTAGATTTATTTTATGTTCTCTTTTCCTTTCTTTTTTGACATAGAGTCTCACTCTGTCCCCTAGGCTGGAGTGCAGTGAGATGATCTTGGCTCACTGCAACCTCTGCCTCTCGGGTTCAAGTGATTCTCCTGCCTCAGCCTCCCGAGTAGCTGGGATTACAGGCATGCACCACCACACCGGGCTAATTTTTGTATTTTTAGCAGAGACCAGGTTTCACCGTGTTAGTCAGGCTGGTCTCGAACTCCTGACCTCAAGTGATCTGCCCACCTTGGCCTCCCAAAGTATTGGGATTACAGGCATGAGCCATTGCACCTAGCCTCATTTAGATTCATTTCAACTTTGCAATGGCTATATTTAATAAGAATAATACTTAGAAAAAAGCTGTGGACAAATATTCAAGAGACATGAATCTGACTGAAGATTTACCATCTAATATTTTTTGGGCAGTCACTTCTGTTATCTGACACTCAGTCTTAAATAGAAATTGGTTTACTGGTACACAAAGACTCTTCTGGATATAATATTCCATTTATCTATGATCATTTGATGCATTTATATATTTCTATAAAAAGGCACTGAACCACCAGTCCCTTAATTTCTTTTCCGGGTTGCGTTTCTCACCATCCTTGATGGCTCCTGTCTCTGGGCCTTATATCTTTCTCAAAGTTTGAGACATTATCATGGTGATCTCATATAGTCAATACTCTTCAAGGAAAGAAAGTATCAGAACTGAAATCTGTTTTCAACTGATCATACCAATCCATCTTTAGCTTCCCCAAAATATAGTCAATTCCACCCTCTTTCTAGTTATAGTTAGATGGACAAATGGATTTGTCATTTCCCTTTAAGACTGTATACTTCTTGAGGAAGGATTCCTTATTTAGCCAAATTAAGCAGTATCCAAATCAATCCCTTACATGCACAAAATCAGCATTTAGCTATTTGGATGAGTGGGCCTTTGTATCATGCAGATGAAAATTAGATCCGTAGACTAATAATCCCCAATATATTTAAGTTTTTCCTTAGTAAGATTTTATGGGGTCCCCTTGTTGTCTTATGCATGTAAATACTCAAAAATAGAGTATTTTTGCTATTGAAAATATTTAAATGTACCTTGGGGTTTATGTATTCAGCTTAGTTACCACATAGTTGTGCATACAAACTAATGCACATGAAGTGTTCAGTGGCTCAGAGAGTTGAAGTCACATACTTAACATGATCTAATGAGCAGAGTACTTCTGTAAAATCAGGTAGAATTAAGAATTTACAAGGAGAGATTCTTAGACAATTTAGTCCAATTTCTCACTTCCTGTTGTTATCCCTGTAGAATTGTTTACTTGATATTTTGATTTGAACCTCAACATTTAGCTTTCTCTTGTGAATAGGCTTCAATATTAATGTAGCTGGGCTTGCATTGTTGAACCCAGATCCTACCTGAGGCAGGTATGTGACAGCAGGAACCATGTAGTTATAATTTGGTATGGAACAGATGAGGCAGAAGCCAGGCGAGGGTAACTCACTGCAAGGAGATGAAGGAGATGTTAATAAGGTTACTTCCAATGTTCATGTCATTTCTGCTTCTTTAACAATTGACACATTTTATGTTTCACAAAGTTTCCACAGCAACATTGGCTAGGGGGTTCAGGAAAATCATTATGCACTGCCATTTATGAAAATAAAAAATGGTACTAAATGTTGCTTAAGCACTTTCTTCATCTAGAAAATAAAGGTATTATTAGTACATTCTTCAGAGGGAAAGTGTGAAGATTAAATAAGCTAATCAATCTAAAATTTGCAGTGGTTCTGGGAAGTACAATAATGTGCTCAATTTTGCCTGTTGTATTATGCCATTTCAAATTATTTATTGAACACTCATCTGTGTCAAACAGTTTGCTGGCACTGAGGGCTCAGCATAGAACAAAAGATACAAGACCCCTGCATTTACAGAGATCATGTTAAAGTGGATAAAGACAATAAACAAAAAAGTGAGAAATAAAAGTTAATAGGTAATGGTAAAGTCTATAAAAAGAAATTGAGATGATAGATTATAAGCAAGTGGCCATTCAAGGTCTTCCAGGAGAAATTAAACTTGATTTGAAATTTGATTGAACAGAAGTAAGTCATGTGTTGTTAAAGAGGAAGAAGATTTCCAGTGATGAAATATCTAGACCAAAATTTCTAAAGGATGACCATCCTTGCAGCATTAAAAAACCAGAATGAAGCCACTGCGACTTGAAAGTAGTAATGGGGAAGAGGGAATGAGGGTGATATATGGAATGATAGAACATGATGTTATGACTCATATACGTAAAGCTGGAGACCACAGCAAGGAACCTGGGTTTTATTTGAATATAAAGAGAAACTACAAAGGAAGATATCATGGTCAGATTTAAATGTCTGACTTTCTTTCTTTCTCTCTCTCTCTTTCTCTCTTTCTTTCCTTCCTTCCTTCTTTCCTTTTTTTTTTTCTTTCTTTTCCTTTTTTCTTTTTTCTTTTTTTTTGTTTTGGAGACAAGGTCTCACTTTGCCGCCCAGGCTGCTGCTGGATGGAGTACAGTAGGATGATCATGGCTCACTGCAGCTCCCAACTCTTGGACTCAAGTGATCTTCCCACCTTGGCTTTAAGTTTCAGAATGATGACAATGACTTCAGAGTAGAAATCACAGAAAAGCAAGTGTAAAAGAAGGGAGATGACTGATCTAGCGAAGGTGGGTAATGAAGTTGGGTTTAACTAGGTAGAATGTTAGCTATGGAAATGAAAGTGATTACTATAGAATAGCATTGTTCAATGGAACTTTCTGTGATGATAGAAATGTTCTGTATCTGAGCACTGGAAATATAATGAGCATGACTGTGGAACTCTCACTCTTATAATTTTTATTTAATTATAATTAATTTAAATTTAAATATTCACACATGACTACTGATTTTTCGATTGAAGCATGTATCTCTAGAAAGTGGCCGGGCGCGGTGGCTCACGCCTGTAATCCCAGCGCTTTGGGAGGCTGAGGCGGGCAGATCACGAGGTCAAGTGATCGAGACCATCCTGGTCAACATGGTGAAACCCCGTCTCAACTAAAAATACAAAAAAATTACCTGGGCGTGGTGGCGCGTGCCTGTACTCCCAGCTACTCGGGAGGCTGAGGCAGGAGAATTGCTTGAACCTGGGCGGCGGAGGTTGCAGTGAGCTGAGGTCGCGCCACTGCACTCCAGCCTGGCGCCTGGTGATGAGTGAGACTCTGTCTCAAAAAAATAATAATAATAAATAAATAATAGAAAATGGTAGATTGGAGTCAAACTGACACACTTTCAGAGAAGTCCATGTTCTTAACCACATCCCTGTAGTGCATTACTTAAAAGGTGCAAAAGAAGAATTTGAGCTGCTTCTTTTATAACTCTTCCCAGGCTTCTTGTTCCACTTCAGAGGGGGCGATCAGCAACACCGAGAGAGTGCAAATCATGCCACCCACCACTTTCCCACTGTGGGTGCTTCTGCGGAGCCCATGCTGCCTTGCGATTCCCCTCTTGTTCATAGCATGTGGTATCAAATGAAAAGGAGAAATGCATTTGCTTTCTAGGAACACTTAGCGATCCTGATAATGTGTTTAGTACCAAAGACCTGCTTTAAATTGTGAAGAGGTTGTATTTAAAACTGTCTTTTTCCAGTTGATTGTTAATTCATGGCCTCATTATAAGTGACAACAAATAGCTTCTCTGGGATGTCAGAAATGCAATTAGATTGTCACAAACTGTCAGCAGTTGCATTTGGGTGTGAGTTTTAATGCACTCTTTATGTAAGCCTCTACTGCTAATAATAATAATAGAAACACAACTTTTCTTTTAAGGAAGGGGAAATAATGAGCATATTCTATTATATTAAGAGTGAGAGTTGCAGCAAGGAAGGTGCTGTAAATATTGGGGTTCACACGATTATCCTCGCTTAGTGCCTCCATTTACAAAGAGCTCAATAAATATTTTAAGTGAAAAAGAAATGAATAACAAAATAAAAAGTAAAACTCCAGAATGAGTAAATATTCAAAGTGTACTCATTTACCTCAAGTAATCTCATTAGTTGATACATACTTATTTCAATACTTCTCTCAAAACATGTTTGAGACTGCTTCTGAAAAATTTGACTCTTCTAGATGATAGTTAAGGGCAGACACAGTTGATCGCCCAAGGTGGGTTCTTAGGGACTCTGGAAATTTACATTAACACTGAATGATCATTGAGCATCCATGAGTGCAAACCTCACTCCTTTATAGGTGAACAAATTGCACATGTTAGGGATCTGTACAGCTGCCTTCTGAGTCTATGACCTTTTAAAATAAACACCCTCTCTAATGATGAGTAGTTAATTTTATAACCTTTGAAAAGAGCAAACATCCAGCTGCATATGGCTGAATAATGTGACTGTTGATCCATTTGGGGGATGCTTTTTTTTTTTTTTTTTTTTGCTGAAAAGTGCAGTATGATTATATACATATAAAACAAGCCCATAAACTAGAATGAAAAGAGATTTTCCAGTGTTCTCTGAAACTAGTCAGTGCCTTTGCACTAAGCAAACATTGTTTTGAGGGAACCACTATAAAAACAAAACAAAAAAAAAAACAACAACAAACAAAAAACATCTTTAATTTTGTTTTCTAAAGACCAATCATATTGATAAAACCGAAATATCCAGAGGTCTCTTGGCAGAAACCAATAATATCTGGGAATTGTTCTTTTGAAGAGAGACACACTGAAGAAAACACAAGTCTAACCAGCTGTTCTCACCTTTACAGTGTTCAGGAAACCTGTAGCTCATCAGTTCAGGAGAATAGCTTTTGGCAATATTAGTTAGTAACCAGCAGTAGCCCTCTTATTTATTTATTTTACAGATTCTTCGGTGTTACTTCAAATAATCTTTGACATAAGAGGAAAAGGAGGATGACAAATGCTTAAGTTAGTTTCACCACACATCAAGCCCATATTTTTCTCCCAGAAAACGAAAAACAACGATGGGAACATCACTGCCTGAGCTTTGCTCATTTTCACATAATTTATTCCCTGAATACCTGCTGAGTAACTGTGTGTCAGGTCCTGAGCCAGATCTTGTCATGGCATCAGTATATGGTAGACATGTTTGTCCCTGCCTGCATGTAGATTTTAGTGGATACATTGTTTGGGGGGAGAGAGATACTATCTCATTTTAAGCACAGTGCCGAGGAAAGTACCAGACTAAAAGCTTTTAATTCTCATAAATAGTTCAGTCTTTATTATCATTCACTCAGAACTCATATACTGAATTCTACCCACACAGCTAGCAGCATTCAGGTGACACTGATTACCAAAAAAACAAACAAACAAACAAACAAATACCAAATTGTTCTCTAAAGACCAAGACTCATGTCCAACTCTCATATTTCTGCTGGATGCCTTTCCTGAGATCTAAATGTAGCTATCCAGTAGAAAGTAGAACATAAAATGGTTATCTCAAAATCAATATATCTAAAGAAGTATTTGAGTTTTGTTCTCCAAGTATCTTCTTCCCTCAGTCCTTGCCCAATAAATGCTATCACCACTTACTTAATTCCTCAAGCCATAATACCTGATAATTACTCTTATTCCTTGCTTTCTTTACCTCCCCACATCCTATTCCTAAACCAGATTTTGAAATAATCTATTCTTCTCCACTTTCATTGCTACTATTCTAGTCCACACTACCACTGTCATCAATCTGAACCCCTATCATTGTCACTATACTGATCTTTCTCTCCTACACTTGCCTTGCTATAAACCATTCAACATGTAGCAGATAAAAGGATATTAATAAAATTAACTTTTCTGAAAATAATGTTTAATCATCTTCTCTTGAAGTTTTATCTAAAATTCAAACCCTTAGCCATGACAAAAATTACTGTCTATTATCTGATCATCAAATACACAAACTGCTTTCTCACCTCAGTTAATTTGTGGGTGACCTGATGTTAACACTCACCCCAGGAGCTTCTCCTCTGGTTGCCTGGCTTCTTCACAACAGTCAGCTCTTCTCAGTACAGCTTTAATTGACAACTAGATAAAAAAATGTGAAGTCTTTCTTACTATTCTATTGGATCACCTGGTTTATTTCTTTCTTTGCAATTCTTACTCTTAAAATTATTTTCTTCATTTGCATACTTCTTGGAACACAGACTCCATGGGGCAAGGATATAATATATTTTGATTTTGTTGTTTTTCCAGAACCTGGAAGATGGAGAGGCACATAATAGATGCACAGTAAATATTTATTTAAAGAATAAGTAAAGAGACCTTTAACCATGAAGACCATGTTAGAGCCACTCTTTGACCTACCATTGAGATATGGCATTATTACTTAGGGATCTTTTCATTTGTCTTCCCAGTGGAATTACACAGGGTGGTAGTCCTTACTTCAGAAATAGACCTATTACTGTTGCTGAGCATTCAGAGACTCAACACACGTTCTAAATATAGTGCCTTGTATTCAGTGATTTCACAATAGCTCTCCAGAGAATGTTTAAAGACTTTCACTCAAACAAGTCACCTCACAAATTAATTTGCTTGTTTTAAATCTCTATTAATGCAAATTGATTGGATACTGTAAACATATACAGATGAGTGTTCAGGTTCCCACTGTTCTTTCTGCATGCTGAGAGAGTACGAAAAAAAAAAAAGGCTTTGCAAATAGACACAACTTCGATAAAGAACATGGTTGAGCCATCGTTTCCAAGCTGAAAACTCTCTTGAGATTGATCAATCTAGCTGTCTAAAAGGAATTTCACTTCTACTTTAAAAATGTACAATTTCTTGCATACATTTTTATTTCCCAGAAAGACAGAAAGTGACATGGTATTTTGGCAACCTAAGAATGTTTTTGAATAATCAGACCTTAGTACAGATCAGCTTAAGAAGTCATTTGGTACAGCCAAGTTGTTTAGTGTCAGATACTGTAAAGTGTAAAATTCATCCAGGGACTATGGAATCACTTTCTCACTGTTCTCATTGGGTGAAATATATCCATTGCTTCCTAGTTCACAATGTCCAATGGAAAGCAAACTGAAGACAAAGGCAGAAGGGTAGATACTTTTTCTTGGTTTTCAAATGGCAGAACATATTTTTTACAAAGATAAACCTCACCTTTTCACAACATTATGCATGTCTAAAAGAGTTTTCTATTGCACCTTCTCGTTAAATCCTCATACCACATAGCACCTTGCACTGTATCAGGAGAAAGTGACCTTATTTCCCTGTTAGTTAAATTCAAGTGGAGATAGACATAATGGCAAATGTCTCATAAATTTTAGGGAAAAAAAGTTAAAAAGGGGCTACGAGTGGGACGTTTTTAATCCTTAATCAAGATGTTAATAGACACTTAGTAAAGAAGTAAACATTCAGGTTACGTACATTAAAAATGATGAATGATCATCCTACCTTGTAGAGAAGGAAATAAGCTCAGAAAATGTAGTTTTGCAACAATTAAACATAAACGTGACATTATATATACTGTTTCACAAATCTTTCTGTCAGCTAGACAGAAGCAACCATAAATTTTGAATAAAGATAAAGAAAATATAAGAATTAGATAACAGTGTGTGTCAAGCTATTGAAGTCAATAAGTACAAAATAAATAACATATTATATAGTTTACTATTTTTAGAATTGTTTTCAAATATTTTCTTTCTCTCCCATTTTAAAAAAGAAGCCGCATCTTTCTATCTTCTTCATTTTCAATCTTTAATTTTGCAAGTTCTAGAAAAATAATCATAGACAACCATGGATATTTAGTGATATTTGTTTCTGACAGGCTAGTTTTTACTGAAAATTTAAACATATCTTTCTTAATTCCACGGTGATTCTAGATTGTCTTTGAACTTAACATTCTAGGATTTTATTTTGGCCTTCCACAGAGCTGTATGGTTTTGCTAGTACAAAATATTTGCTAAATCAGGCAGTTATCTATATTATTAATATGAAATATTGTAAATATCTAAATAGCAATATTATAAGCAACCAAAACACCATATCAGATTTTTATATATTAAAGATAAATTACTTTTATCAAATATTTGAAGCTGAACTTAGAGTATCACTTTCATTTGGTATAGATGACAATTAAAATTAGATCTTAAGAAAGGATTACTTCTGAGAAGAAAACTCTGAAAGCATCAGAAAATGTTTGATTTCTTAAACTTCAAATTTTACTTTTGAAATAGAAGCATATTTTTTCCATTAAATTGTTTTTCCATACAAGAACATGTATATGTACACTGTCCAATATGGTAGCCACCAGCTCCTTGTGGCTATTGAGCACCTGAATTGTGGCTAGCTCAAATTGAGATTTGTTATAAAGGTAAAATACACAATAGTATCCAAAGGCTTAGTACAAAAATGTTTCATTAATTTTTTTGTATTAACTACATGCTGGAATAACAATGTTTAGGGCATTGGGTTAAGATATTATTAAATTAATTAAATCTTTTTTTTTTATACAGAGGCACTGAGAAATTTAGAAATTTATGTCACTTATATAAGCAATGCTGATTTAAACATTTAGAATTGTTCTTAAAAACGATAAAGCTGTAACTACTTGTATTTATTATATACTGAAACCCTTCACACCTGACAAATGTTGAATATTAGTCTTCACTTTGCATTTACAGAAGCTTATTCTGCAATGTCTGCAAATAATCTCTTGTATGACATTTATTTCAATAATTGTGGAGGAAAATGCTGATAATAAGGAGCCATCTTTTTGTTTCATAGAATTCTAGTGAATATAAAGATAACGAGGAAAAAAACTCCTAAATTTAATAAATAATTATGTTAAATGAAAATAATGCAGAGGTAGGTAAGGGATAGGGACATTAAACTTGAAGATATTTGGGGGCACATGAACATACTTTTATTTCATAATTCTGTGAGACGTTTGATATAGGGAAAGGCTCATAAGATAAAATTGTCTAAAAAAAGAAAATTGTAAAACCACATGTGGTTTGGTCTGTGAGAGGAAAGAGAAGTGAAGTATACTTTATTCTTTATAAAAATAGTTATTTTGATGTAATTAGTGTTGGTAGATTCTTGGATTATGAGTGATTTCCATTTTCTTTTTATGTTTTATATTTTTAAATAAAGGTATATTTATTTTTGATATCATCTATAATGAAAATATATTAACTTTGTCCTAAAGTACCTTAATAATATTCTACAAAGCTTTTAATACTAGTCAGAGCCAGTAGGATAACTTGACATGAATTCATTTCAAAAACCCAGAGTCATCAAGGAAATAGTTTCCCAGTGAACATGGCCAAGGTAAAACACTACGGAAAATTTTTTTTGTAATTACACACGCAATCCAGTCAGTACAGCAAAGAGCCTGTAGAAGCCTGAGGCTGTGTCCACACATCAGTTTCCAGGTAATTTTTCAACAGCTTTCCCATTTTCAAGTATATACATTTAACATGTAGACTCTGACTAGTCATTCTTATGGGGAAAATGAATCTAAAACTTTGTAAATTGGATTGCGTTTCTTTAGGACAGTTCCCCCATATAGGGGAACTATTGTAGGGCAAATACAACTTTTCTAACATATAATGAAAAATGCTCCAGTTAAATTTCAGCAAAGACAGACCACAGAGGGTTAAGAATGTCTTTGTCACTCCCTAAGCAAGATAGATTGTTCTTTGTAGTGCTTTTGGCAGAAAGATTTCATGAAAAAAAAGAAAAAAAATCAAAATCAGAATAAAAAGAAATATGGTGCTTTCTTTGGGAGCTATAGAAAGATATTTTTATCTAAATGGATAAAATATATTTTCAAATTGAAAGAGTAAATGAGAAGTCAAAATCATCCCAAATAAGAAGGAGACATTTCACTTGAAAAATGTCAGTGGAGATAAAATGTATGGAATATATCAAAAATTGGTCTGCAAATTGACAAGCAGATCTGACAAAACATAGGCAGATGCCCGTTAAGGTGCCAAACATTGAAAATGCTAGAAATAGTACCTATCAGGGAACAAAGATTATTTTCAATTAAGCTAAAATGAAAGTTTCTGAGTGGCACTTACCACACAAAAATGTCTCTTAAATATTGTCAAAAAGGGAAATTGTTCCATTAAACAGAGGGGTGTTTTTTTTTTTTTTTTTTTTTTGGTTGGAGAAGGGATATTGTCTTTGGAGCCCCCAAGTGACCTTGAGAATTTATGAAGTTAAATCTAGTCAGTGTTTACAATTATTTTAGAGAAATCTTGCTAGCTAGTTAACCTACCTCTATTTTTAGTCATTCATTAATGCAACAAATGTTTACAAAGCAAACACTATGTCAGTTATTATGATGACTAAAAGTATAGTAATAAACAAAACACAACTTTGTATTTTCTTACAGAGCTATCAAGGAAAAAAGATACATAATAATGTAATAATTACTTATTTCATAATTACTGGCATGTTGATGTGAAGAAGTGCAGGAAGACTGTGGTAAAATTTTGAGGTTCGGGGAAAACTTCCTGAAGAAAGTGGCCTACGAATTGAGATTAGAGGTATAAGTAGTAATTAACAAAGCAAGGAAAACAGCTGGGGTGATGGGATGCTCTAGGCTGAAAGAAGAGGAAATATGAGGATGCTAAATCAGGAAGAAGTTAATGTGTTGTAGAGATATAAAAAATGCTATACGAAAGAGAGAAGACAGAAAGAGAAGGGAGGTGCATGATGGTGAAGAGGGAGGTGAGGCTAAACCACAGCTGAGGAGTGTAAGTTTTATGCTTTGTGAAATGAAATCAGAATGATTAAACATGTTCGCTAAGATAAAAATGTGGAGCCTATCATATAGTTATTGAGCACTAAGTAATTTTGCATATTATATTTCATTTAATAAGCTGATGACCATTTAAGCTGTAGAAAATAAGCTGTGGCTTAGAATCCTTGGAGTGTAAGATTGGGCTATATACTCTTACAAAGTCCCAAATAATATTCAGTGGTTCCTCATCATATTTCATTCTTTCTTCTTGGGTAATTATAAGGCATAGTACTATGTTAAAGATTATATAAGATTGTATAGGAAAATATTTTAACTTTTTAAATCCAATGCCTCGCAAATATTCCCTGAATTTTAAATCCTTTGTAATATTTTTTCTTAAGTGATGAGTTAGGGAGTTTTAAGAAACACTAAAAATAGGTGCTAAAGATGTTAAGTAAAATGTCACCGGTCCAATGGTTCACAAAGAGACTTTGACAATATTAAAAGGATTGATTTTGAATGAAAGTGATTGTAATCAGCAATAATACAGTATTATAAGCAGAATGAATTATGCAAAATTTAAATAGATAACATACTCTTCAATTCAAGGTTTAGAAGCACCGTTATTCCTTAACCATAAATATCAGATTAAGAAGTCTTAAACGAAATTTTGGCTTCTGCATGACATATTTTGATGACAACCAACAGTCCCATTTAAACTCAAAGGTAGTTGGTGATTTTCTCTGGGAATGTGAAACTATTTAAAATCCTTCTTGAAGTGCAGATGAATCTGATGCATGAAGCCACTTGACAGGAGTGGAGGGATAGCTTCTGCTAATAATCTGGCCCCAGAACCTGTCTAGTGTTGTTTTCATTGAACCTGCCGATTCTAGTTCCAGGAGCATCTTGAGAAGAAATCCTATCTATTCTGCCGAAATATGTCTCAGTGTTTGGAAATCTGCAAGCACCCATGGTTACCAGCCTCATTTTTATGTTGGACCCATTTGAGGAGTAAAATTCATTGCCCCTCAAGGAATCTACAAGAGCACTAACTCACTGTGGTTCCTCAGGCTCCTGCCACAACTCAGATTCTCATGAGTGATCACCTTAAATTATGTTGTGAAGGGACTTGTGATTAAATGAATGAGCACCGGAGTTTGACTATAGTAAATCAGCAAATAATCACAAGCAGGGAAAAATATGAGTGCAATTTCACAATGTCTCATATATCTGCATTCACCTTGGCAGGCTTTGATACTCCCTCCATTGAGCTAGAAGTCATCTTTTATACCTAAGTCGTGGGGACAGGAATATTCAACTTTGTTTACTCTTGCACTCACTTATATCATATTGCCCCCAACTTCACACTTCAGCTGCTTCTGATGTGCCTTGAGAGCCCTTCATACATGATTTTTAAGGTTCTGTTCTATGAAAGATTGCCTACATTTTTAATATTAAGGTCATATTTTGCAGATACCATTTTTTAAAAATGGACAATTTTTAATATTAATTTTTTTAGAAAAAATCATTTATTCATTTGACAAGCTAATTATCTTTTGTAACATTTTAGGACTAAGTTATATGTGAATAATTCCATTAAAAAAGAGTAGTTTGTATAGATGATGCCATTTCTATTTCATAACTATATTTCATTAGTCCATTTTGTTTTACCAGGATAAAAAGTTTTAAGACATGTGCTAACCTCAAAACTATGCATGATTTCACTGAAAACAATAATTTGCCTTACTTATAAATGTACATTAAATAAACCCATGAGTAACCTTATGTTTTATTAACCCCACTTGAACAAATAGAACTCAAAACTGACTTTACATTAAAGCTCTGTAACTCCTTAAATTTATTTGAGAATATTGTCACAAATGTTTATGATTTCTTTTTCAAAGAATGGACAAGGAAGAGTCCTCACCTCACTGACATTCCTTTCTAGAGTATAAGTTGTTGAGACAAGTTAATGAGAAAAATAGCAGACCATTGTCTTAGTCATGGTAGGATATTCGTAAGATTGCTACTGTCCTCCAAGAATTCCTTAGAATTGCATGTATTTTTCAGAATGAGAGACAGTCTTTGAAGATTTTTAAAGACATCTTTGCAGTTTATGTATATAGATATCAATAAATACATATCTCCATATATATAAATATATATATATTTATATATATCCAGAAAGAATATATATGTATATATTTATATATATATATATCCAGAAAGAATATATATATATACATCCAGAAAGAGTATATGTATATTTTTTGTTCTCTTCTGCAACACTACTGCTAAAAATGTAAATTTTATAATTTAGACCCTTAAACACTTGATTCTGTTTGAAGACAAATGCTCACCATTAGCACATTTAGAAAGCAATTTGACAGTTGGAGATCCTCTGGGTTTTGTTTTATTTTGTTTCTGTCCTCATTATTGCTTCTTTATTTCAAATGCAACATTTAATGATTGTCATATAATTTCAAATTTAGTTTTAAATTTGGAAATGTGAAATTTTATTCTACAATTTGTATATTCTTCAAAACTGTTTTGAGTATATATAATGTGCAAGAAACTTTGCTAGCACTCAAGATGCTACAAGTATATGAGACAGATCTCTGTATCACACCAATCTGTGAAGCATATAATCTCTACTCTCAAGGAGCTTTCCTAAGGAGAAGGAAGATTAGTACCTGAAGTGTTTACAAAGTAATATGTGCTTTAAGAGATATACAAATCTGAAGATATAGAAATTATTTTCTTCAATGAATGCTCAGAAATGTCCTCATGTAGGACGCCATTTGAACTTGTTGGTAAAGAAAAGTAGGGTTTGTGCCTATGGGTGGGAAATTGACGTAGATCAAGCAAAGGGAAAAAGCATGTATAAAGAGACGGAGCATGGAAAGAATGGAATAATCAAACAATTTGTTTTATATGAATCAAGTGCCTAGGGTTATGAGATGCTTAAAGGGCAGCAAATGGAAGGGAGTTTTTCTTTAAAAATTGAAATTCTGAATAATGAAATGTGAGTTTTGACTGCAATCCTCTGACCACTCACACTTAACTTTATGTCTGAACACTCCTACTTTAAGTCATCTGTGGTCTCCACAGACACACAAGTTGTCTGAAAACAGATTGGAATAAAGAGACAATAAAATCCATACAAACAGAAGTGATAGGAGGGCTAACTAGGGACTATTCTAAATTAAAAACTAGAGACAATGGGAGATTAAAATAGAAAGTTCGAAATAGAAGTAGGGGACCCATAATAACATGAAGAATTATTGTAGCAACAATGATATGGGTTTACAGGATTTGTTTGTAAATCAGGCCTTTTCTCCATGTTGTAACGAATATCCAGTGATGATGCTGAAGATCTGAACATAAGTCGCAGGAACAAAATACATTCTGTTTAATACAAAGTATAGTTTGACAGAACAATAATTTTAAGAAGTCGAAGAGATTAGCCTACTTTTGACAGTAGACTTAAAAATGTCTATAGGATTTCATTTATGTGTAACCTTTAAACAGGAAGCTGATAATCAGAAACTGGAATACGTGGTGGAAAAATAGTAAAGATATAGATTGAGGAGTCACTTGGGCAGGTTAGTGAAGTAAAGCTATTAGATTAGGTAGGATGCATCGTAACCTACTCTACTGAGTAGAGTAAAAAAGCCAGTATATAACTAGGATTCTAGTTTCATCTTCAAAAAGAACTACCAAGAACTCAGTATGTATTACTCCTATCTTTACAAGAAAAACATGAACAAACTAAAAATCAAAAAATTTTCTTGCACGATTCAGAGATCTGAAGTTGAAAGGCAAGTTGCCAACCCAAAATCTGGAGATACAGGTGGATCCAGAGAAACATAGTTGAGATCTGCTTACTTTGGGCAGAGCTCACTGAAGCCATAAACTGATAGGTACAGTTTAATGGTAATTTTGATGAATTTTTGTAGGGTAAGAGTGGATTAGCCTGTGGGTGAGAAATTCCTGAGACCAGTCTCGAGTTCCATCCACGCTTTTACAGATTTTACCTCCAGGACCCTCACCACCTTCTCTCAGTGAAAAACCTGAGAAAGATCCCTCTCATGGTTTCGATGATGAGAGCTAGAGGAGCAGAGGGTGGGACTAGGAAGAGAAATTATGAATATGCCCAAATCCTTCTTTATATTAAAGGTCTATTGCCCAGGAGGTCAGGAGGTACTTTTGCCGCAACTTTATCCAAAATAGAGGAAATTCCATTTTTCTATTTCATCGCACACTGCCTTTTCTATCTGGCCAAAGAGGGAAAAGGAAAACATAGTCAACAGGGTAAGAACATCAACAGAGTAAATGGGAAATACTACAGCCAGGGAGTGAGTGGGAGAAAATAAACTGTATCATTGTTGAGATACTTGCTAAGGTCACAGCTGACAGACAGTTCCACTATAAGATGGAAATTTAATTTGACAATTACGTAATGTTTTCCATCTTTGTCACCTTACAACCACAACAACAGGGATCCAGTACATTAATGGTGGATTGCAGATGAAAGAGCTGCAAGAAATAGAGTTTTCTCTGAGTAGGAGTATTTAGGAAAGTGCAGAGTAAAAAACCTCACTAGAGGAGTGTGAAGGCTTTGGAGCCTATAGTTATAGCAAATGTCATACTTGTCTCAACTCTTAGCTAGATGAAGATAAAAATACTAAAAGCCTGTGTTCCTCAGTTCCTATTGCTGCATATAATATGTCAGTTTTCAACAAAAATATTCAAAGACATGCCAAGGGCAAGAGACAACAGTCTGAAGCGACAAAGCCATCCACAGAACCATGCCCAGATATAATACCGTTGCTGTAGCTATCAGAGAAGAAATTTTAAATATCTCTGTTTAAAATGTTAAGGGCCCTAATGAATACAATGAACTTTCAATACTCAACAATAAGCAAACACCCAATTTAGAAACTGGGAAACATCTGAAGAAGCACCTCATCAATGAAAATATAAAGATGGCAAATAAGCATATGAAAAGACTTTCAGCATCATAGCTCATTAGAGACATGCAAATTTTTAAAAATGACATATTATAGCGCACCTACTAGAAAGGCTATCTTTATTCAAATGGCAGGACCAATGCTTTGGAGGATATGAACAATAGGAACTCTCACTCACTGATGTTAAGAATGCAAAATGGCATGGCAACTGTGGGCATAGTTTGACAATTTCCTGCAAAATTAAGCATGGGTTTCTGTACAGTCCGGCAATCACACTCATAGATCTTTGTCCATGCTATTTAAAATGTTATGTCCACACAAAACCTTCTTGTAAATATTTATAGGACCTTTTCTTCTAGTCACCAAAAACTGTAAGCAATAAGATATTTTTCAATAGGTGAACCAATAAACAACTTTGTTGAGTTCTTTTAATAAGATAACACTCGATGACAAGAAGTGAGTTATCAAAACTCACAAAAATGTGGATGAATTTTAATTGTATATTGCTATTTTGAAAGAAGCCAGTTTGGACAGGGTATCCACTGTAAAATTTAATTTATATGACATTCAAGAAAAAGTAGCACTTTAGAGAAAGTAAATGTCATACTAGTTGCCAGGGGTTGGGCAAAGGTTTGAATTCATGAGGCACAAGCGATTAGTAGTGTGGTGAAACTATTCTATATGATATTGTAATAATAAAACATGATACAATGCTTTTATCAAAACGTACAGAACTTTACATCACAAAGGGTGATCATCGCTGTATACAAATTAAAAAAAATCAGGGGCCATGTGTGGAGGCTCAGGCCTTTAATCCTAGCACTTTGGGAGGCCGAGGCGGGCAGATCACGAGGTCAAGAGATCGAGACAATCCTGATCAACATGGTGAAACCCCGTCTCTATTAAAAAATACAAAAATTAGCTGGGCCTGGTGGTGCGTGCCTGTAGTCCCAGCTACTTGGGAGGCTGAGGCAGGAGAATTGTTTGAACCCAGGAAGCGGAGACTGCAGTGAGCCGAGATTGCACCACTGTACTCCAGCCTGGCGCCTGGTGACAGAGTGAGACGCTGTCTCAAAATAAAAAATAAAAAAATTCAAGTGGTCAAAGGATTGAAAGGTAAAATGCAGAATGTGAAACAAGTATCTAATTGAATGAAATATGTATGTGAAACCTCACTAAAGGGAGGGGTTGGAAAAGGTACTGGCCTAAGAAATTTTTAAGTGAATGGAATCTGTAAGATTGAAACCAAAGGAACTGAAGAACTGTGTACAAACACTGTATTTGAGTTGATATAGCTGTTTTCATTGGAGTAGATGTTCTGAAATCACTGTACATATATGTTATAATTAAACAAATAAGTAAATTGATATAGGATGAAGGGAGACAAGTTTTTTACTTTTGGACTAGAACATTGAAAATATGCAAGAAATAGAGACTAGCATGATCCATGTTATAATGAGCTATAGTTAGAGACATCAGACAGCTGATAGATACAAATGGTTACATGGAGAACTATACATAAGTTTATCTATCAGAGCAGTATTAACACACATATTTCTTTCCTCTGTCAGCTGAGAGGGATTGGAAATAATACCGCCCCAATAACAATGAGTACACCTGGCACACAGATCTTGTTGTCTGATACCATTATTGCATAAAGGAACTAAAGCTTTTTGAAACGATGTCTTACTTTAGGTCTGGGGCCAGAAATACACAAATGAGACTGGAAGTTCTTGCAGTGCCAAAAGGAAAGAAATACTCCAAAACACCAACAGCAGTGGGGCTTTGTGAAAGGAACACAGGAGCCAACTGAAAGAGCTCTCAACAGCCAAACCTGGAACAATTTGAGCAATATATGTATTACTGTTGGATTCTAACCCAACAATATACAAAATAATTCAAAGTATTAAATATTTACAACTAAAGTATAAAATGTATATATAAACATGTGTATATAGATATATGTATAAAAATAAATATTCTTTAGCATATAGTAATATAAATAGGAGATTGAATAAAAATTTTCTCCAAGAGAAAAATATCCTTTAAAAAATCATTTCAAACAATATACATAGTTGTGCCACCATTGCGGAGGTAAAGCACAATTTTCGCTCCTTCAATTTGGACTGTGCATAGTAAATTTTTTTCAAAAAATATAATATAGAAAAGTGGGTAAAAAGATTAACTTTAAATGGGAGAAATGTGATACATACTACCTCAACCAGGTGATCACAGTTAATATTAATAATGATAAGTGGTAGAATGTATGCTTGACATGATGTGAAGAGAATGTGCATTACTATTATGGTTTTCCTCCCCAAAACCCATAACCAGTGTGTAATCATGAGAAAAATGTCTGATAAATTTCAAGTAAGGGGCTTTTTATTATTAAAAATACCTGATCAGTGCTCCTTAAAACTGTAAAATTTTTCAGAAACAAGAGAAATCTTAGAAACTGTCACATCCAAGAGAAGCCTAAGATGATCTGATAACTAAATTTAATGTCATATTCTGAATAAGATCCTCAAACAGAAAGAGAAAATTGAGTAAAAATGTATAGATCTGAAAAAACTATTGAATAATAATCTATCAATGTTGACTCAGTTGTGACAAATGTCGTACATTAATGCAAAATATTACAGCTGGAACTGGGAACTGTAAGCATATGGGAACCCTTAGCTTCTTAATCTTTCTGTAAATCTAAAACTATTATAAAATAAAATAATTTTATAAAGACAGAGAGAGAGAGAGATTGAGAGGGTTCATGAAAGCAGAAGTATTCCAGGAAGTCTCGTGCCACTAAGCATAGATAAGAAAACATTTCAAGAAGAAGTAAACCACTGTACAGAATATTGAAGAAAAATTAACATGCTATGAAAGAAATGATTGATACATTTAACACCAAGTAGCAAAACTTTTACTACCTTGAAACTCTTCTTTAAGGCATCTAAGTAGGTCTGCTTTCCAGGTGGGCACACCACCAAGTGAAAGATGTTTGAGCAAATTAATAGCAAGTCTCTATCGCTTCAGTTCTATATATTGCTTTTAACCATTTTCAACACTCTGAATTATTAATTGCTTGGAACTCAGGCGAGATTCATTTGTGTGAATTTGTATGGGTGGCTAGCAGCACAGCCAGTTTCACCACTTGGGGAAAGCAGAAAGACAGCATAGCCTATGCTTTCCAGCTCGCAAAATGTGGAGGAACAGAGGAAGAGAACTGCTGGCAATGGACATGGGAAAACCCTGCCAATTCTTTGGTTGCACAGTTGAAAACTCCATGTGCTTCCTGTCACACAGAAATATTTTCACACCTCTTGTGCCGTTAATTAAGCTTTCTTTATCCTCCTGAATTCAGAGAAGAGCCCCCCATCATTGAAGGTTGAAATCCATTTATCATGGGGACAAGCATGGGATATATTCAATATTGGATGGTTTTTCCATTATCATTTCTGCACAGTAGCGCAGAGTTAGGTGTGAAACACCATATATATTTGCTAAAGCAATTGATCTTGTCAGAGAGTTAAACCTTTAGGGAACAATCATTCAGACCATCTGTCTAAGACTGGGTCATAAATTGCATGCTTTTATTTCCATAGGATTTTATTCTGTAGCGTTAGTATGAGTTGAATAGTTATTAACAGACTGTGACTTGAATAAATGAATTCTACTGTATGTCAACGGCACTGTGGAATTTCAAAATTATAGCATGAATAGGGATACATATGGTAATTTAGTTGATGTCGCATAAAAGAGAGAGAGAGAACATAAATTACCAATATAAGCATTTGAAAACGGAGAAATCACTACTGATTCCACAGCCATTAAAAAGATAAGGTAAGCTAAGCGTGGTGGCTCATGCCTGTAATCCCTGCACTTTGGGAGTCTGAGGTGGGCAGATCACCTGAGGTCAGGAGTTTGAGACCAACCTGGCCAACAGGGTGAAACCCCGTCTCTACTAAAAATACAAAAATTAGCCAGGCATGGTGGCAGATGCCTGTAAAGCCAGCTACTCAGAAGGCTGAGGCAGGAGAATCGCTTGAACCTGGGAGGCAGAAGTTGCAGTGAGCCAAGACTGTGCCATTGTACTCCAGCCTGGGCGACAGAAAGAGATTCTGTCTCAAAATAAATAAATAAATAAATAAATAAAGTAACATTAAAAAAATATGGACATTATCTGTTATCATCATTGAAGTTGCTTACCTAGTCAAAGAAATTAACAATGAAAAGTAGAATTTATTTTTGCTTAGTTCTTTGTTGTTTCACTCTTTTTAAAATGGGCAATTTCTATCTTGTGTTGTTTTAATTTTTTTATTTTGAAATAATTATTGATTGACAGAAGGATTTGAGACAAAATATAGAGAGGTCTTAGGTAACCTTTGCCCAGTGGACACATCTTACGATGCTATAGTACAATATCTAAACCAGAAATTGTATATTCTTATACTCCAAAGAACTTATTCACATTTCAACAGTTTTGCATGCACTTGTGTGTCTTTGTGTGTATTTATACATAGTTTGATTGCGTGTACTGATTTCTGTAAATACCAACACAATCTAGACATGCAACTCTTCCATCACACTGACCAGCCTTCTTTGACCCATTTTTAGGCACACCCACTCCTATCCCACATTCACAAATCCTGGAAGTCATTAATTGTTTCTCCAACTCTATAATTGTGTTATTTCAAGATGGAAATACATACACTTTCATCAAAACCTATGGAACTTAACATCACAAAGTGTGACCATTGATATATACAAATTTTAAAAAATTATTTACAAGGTTAGAGGAATGCAGAATAAAATGCAAATTTTGACAAAACTATCTAATTGAACTAAATCTGTATGAGAAACCTCACTAAAGGGAGCAGTTAAAAAGGATGCTGGCCTAAGTAATTTTGGAAATGAATTTTTATATATATATATAAATTATCCATTACGTAACCAGTTTAGATTGGCTTCTTTCACTTAGCCTAAATCCTTTGAAATTATTTTTTAATTAAAAATATAGTAACAAATCTCAACGCATTATCAAAATCCCTTAAGTCATTTAAAAATTAGATTTCTGAGCCCAGACAGCAAGGATTTTGGAGATAAAGAATGTGATTTCAGCATCTGTTGGCTGAAGATGTTCATGTGTATGGGAAGACTAGACTCATAAGGTAAGGTGGGAAGCTTGAGGTTTTCTCCAAAGATAATTTATCTTACTCTCTACTTCCTAAATATTTTTGTTAAAGAGCAAGGTGTCAGGCCCAAGCTTTTAAAGGCCAAGGCAGCTGGTGATCAGGGCCAGTGGCTTACTGCTGCTGGGTCAAAACAGTATGGTAATGGCCAGAATACCGCAATAAGATGATAAGATTTGAACAGAATGACATGCTCTTCATTTGACCTGACTCTACCCTGTCTCACCAGTTCCTTTTTCTTGTCTCTTCACATCTTCACATGAGTAGCTAGAGAAAGGCCAGGGGTCAGCCTATTTCAAGCTGGCCTGTGCTACATGGAAAGAGCAGATGACAAATTTATTCACTGATTCCAAGTCCACACTAGTGGTCTGGTCCACTTGACATAAATTAATTTTTACTATTTCAAAAGCCAAAAGGAATATGGGGCAAGGGAGGGAAGCATCTTATAAAAAAAGGCTAGCATATATAATATATAATGCATTATTCTGTAGGTATCTACAAGGAGAATGAGACATACAATTTTTTAAATTCAGGTGAAACCCCAACTCTCTAAGAAGAAGCAGACAAAAGAAGCAAAGTCTATTTGTGTCTAAAATATTTGCCACTTACCGTGGGACACTCTGTAAGTAAAATCTTGAAAGGCAGAAACCATATTAGTTTTATATAACTAGTGTATTCTAGAGCCTAGCATAGTGCCTCGCCCATAGTATGTGTTAATATCTTTTAAATAATATTGTGAGGTAGTAATTATCTCCATTTTATGGTAGAGAAACAACGAAAATTGATTAGTATTTGTTTACCTGAATACCTTTCTTAGTCACCATCCAGACTTACCTGAAATCCATGAAGAATAATCAGAATACAGTTGTTTCTCTATATTGACTGGGTACTGGTTCTAGGATTCCCTGCAGACACCAATATGTGTATTTGTGCTTAAGTCCCTTATAGAAAATGGCACATAAGCTATGCACATTCTGCTGTATAATTTAAACCAGCAGTCCCCTACCTTTTTGGCACCAAGGGCTGGTTTCATGAAAGACAATTTTTCCATGGACCGGGTGGTGGAGGATGATTTCTGGATGAGGCAAGAGCATTACATTTATTGTGTGCTTTATTTCTATTATTATTAATACATTATAATATATGATGAAATAATTATACAACTCACCGTAATGTAGAATCAGTGGGAACCCTGAGCTTGTTTTCCTGCACCTAGATGGTCCCATCTGGGGGGGATGGGAGACAGTGACAAATAATCTGGCATTAAATTCTCATAGGGAGCACGAAACCTAGATCCCTCACATGAGCAGTTCATAATAGAGTTTGTCCTCCTGTGAGAATCTAATGCTGCTGTTGATCTGACCGGAGGTGGAGCTCAGGGGGTAATGTGAGCGATGGAGAGTGGCTGTAAATACAGATGAAGCTTCATTCATTCACCAGCCCCTTACCTCCGGCTTTGCAGCCCGGTTCCTAACAGGTGGGAACCGGTTCTTGGCCCAGCGGTTGGAGATTCCTGCTTTAAACTATTTCTAGATTACTTATAAAGCCTAAATACAATGTGAATGTTTTGTAAATACTTGTTATACTGTACTATTATGGGTACTATTTGTTTTGTATTGTCATTCACTGTTTTCGTTTGTTTGAGACTGAGTCTTGCTCTGTCACTTAGGCTACAGTGCAGTGGTGCAATCTTGGCTTACTGCAACCTCCACCTCCCAGGTTCAAGCAATTCTCCTGCCTCAGCCTCCTGAGTAGCTGGGACTATGGGCGCCCACCACTGTACCCAGCTAATTTTTATATTTTTAGTAAAGACAAGAGTTTCACCATCTTGGCCATGCTGGTCTCGAACTCCTCACTTCGTCATCCACCCAACTCGGCCTCCCAAACTGCTGGGATTACAAACATGAGCCACCACTCCCAGCATTGTAGTGTCATTCTTTATTTTGTATTTTGTATATTTTTGATCTAAGGTTGACTGAATTCATGGATGCTGACTGTATTTAGAACTCCTCTTGAGTTACAGTTATTATTACATGTGATACTAAATATAGGGCATGCATGTCCTGGAATAGCAATGAAACAAGCCTTTGGGAACACTGCTCTAAGTATGCATTCTATGACAATGTGAGCTACTTAATGAAGGAGGAAATACTTCATCTTCTCGTCACTCCCGTTGACTAACATGTAGACAGGTACATAGCACGTTGTAAATAAAATATACTGTCCTGATTTGAATTGTTCTAATCAAAGCCAGTCGTTAGAACCTGGTGGGATTGGCTTTTAAGATAGAAGAAAATTAAAGAGTTTGTATGGAAGACATTATTTTTGTTGTTGTATCACGTCCTTATTTTTTTAAGTTTAATTATCAGAAGAGATTATTTCATTAATTTCCTTTCCTCCTTCATATTTTTACTTTGTCCTGGAGGATGACCTTATAGATTTTCCAAAGGTACTTTTCCATAAAATGTTTATGAATCACTAAATTCCATATTAGAAACATAAAACTAAAGTCTATTTCTGTGGACACCAATTAATTAATCCCTCTTACCCCTTCACAAGATCATAAATTTAATAAGTGGTGAGAAGCCGGGCATGAATTCTTGAGGCATTATTAACATAAGCCAATCATTTGAATTATATTTCATATTTTCCTCTACATAAAAGAGATAAAATATCTCATACTGAGGTGGAGTGTTAGGCATCTTTTTTTGTTGTTAACCACTGATTTGGACTTGTGCTATTCTTTGAGTAAAACTCAAACATTCATTAACAGATTAAAATATCTCTTTTAAATTACTTCATAGGTTTATAGATTGATGTAAGGCATATTTATGTCATGTTAAAGGGAAGGTACTTGTTGATATAAAGAGAAAGATTAATACACACAAAAGTAATTGTAGCATCCTAGTATCACATAGAGACCTCCACTGAACAAATCCCCCACAGTTACAGTATCTTAAGTTATATCCTAGAAACTGTCTGATAAACATAACTACAATTGCCATTGCTTTTTAGGAGAATATGAGCACAATTTTATGAGACTACTTTCGTGCATCATTAATTTTAATGGTGCTCTGCATAGAGAAATATTTTTTAGGTATTGTATAATGCATAGAAAGACCTATGAATCCTAAATAATATAGATAATATTATTTTCCATATAGGAATTAATAAAGAATTCCACATTATCATTTTACTTGTTTCTGGCATTAAGTCCCCCTCATTACCACCACCAAGGGCTTTCCTATCAATCCCAATAGAATTTTTAAGGTACAAAAATCATATACTGTTTTGCATCTTTTTCTCAAAGAAACACATCTCAGAGCTAGGACATAATAAAAAAAGATTCATTATTGAGAGATTACAAGTGAGTTCTGTGTGATTACCCATTTCATTGTTGAAGGAAAATTCATTCAGTTAACATTAAAAGGGATAATTGATTTAATTCCTTAGAAAAGGTAAGAAAACTACATCAAGTTAGTGCATATAACTTAAGGAGAAGTGAGTTTGTAAAAGTGCTATGAGAAACAGACTGCTGGAGTGATCATATAAGCTTCTCAAAATAAAAAATTCAGAACTTAATCTATGCGTCTATAATATATGAACTGCATTACATAGTGAGGTCGGTCATGGCAATGGGCCAGTTTTTGATTCGGATGTTAATATCTTATCATCACAAACTGGGGACCTATATTTAATTTGATGCCTCATGGTCAGAAAAGAGTGCTGTGTATTGGCATTTGACCATATCTGTTAAGTTTCTAGACAGCAAATTTAAATATATTAGCTTTATTCATATATAGTTAAGTAACTGGCAAAACCCTCCCTTCTATTGTTTTTTTCTCCAAATTTTAAGATAAAAGACACCTGTTACGGAATAATCTCATTTTTCCTATTTTTCATAGGAAATTATTCTTGCTTTTCTAACTTACTTGGATAGTAATACCAAGGAATTAGTCCTTATTCTACTTTTGATCCATTCCTTTGCTTCTAAGTATCTTCTCAGGTGAGGAGGAGTAAAATAGATCAAGAAGGAATAGACAGGAGGTTACATTTGTGTGGTACAATTTAACTATACCTCCTTTTATAAGTTATCTCCTCTTTCTTCTGCATAAATATGGTTTCCTTGTTGTAGTCCTCAATAAAGAAAGTCACTTTCTAATTTGTATTAAAGTTACATCCACGACAGGACAAGAAGTTCTAGAGTTTTTAAGTACATTCTCAGTCTCTATCCTAGACCTTCACCATAGTATTAAGAATAAGATAATTCATATTAAAGTAAGCACATATGTTTCCATATATATAGGCTTTATTTTGTGATGTTGATTTCAAATTCATTTCTTTACTTTGTATACTTTCAGCTGCCAAAACTAAAAATTTGGAAGGTTGTGACATGCATGACAGATTATTTAAACATATTAAAGTAATTTTATTCTTGTCTTCCATTTTCATTTAAAACATATTTAGTGTCTCATTATCAACATGAGCTTGAGTAAAAGGGTTTATTAAATGTTAGCCCCAAATTATGTCCTGTCCTTGGCATCATTTGATGCATTTATTTTGCTTAATCCTTAAATCATATAAATATTATTTATATTAATTTTTAACTATTTTTTATACTATGTATATAAAACTGTGTTTTTGGAATTATTTTTCAATATAGAAATATCCATCACAATGATATGATAGATCTTGAAGATGTGCAAATGAATAATGACATGCATAAATGTTTCTGTACTGTTGGACTCCCACATTGCTTCTGAATTATCAACTGTTAGCAAAAGTGGAAGTAAATCTCACAAAACTGACATCTAGTCAAGTAGTCTGCTACTTATTAATTACGTTTTAACACGAGCAACAGCCTTATAAGGTAGTTATGATAACTTATGCCCTCGATCAAGTCATCAACTGCCTCTGAGCCTCCAAATCTCCATCTGGTAATACTTACCTTAACAAACATTTGGAAGGAAATTGCTTTATGCGTCAAATCATCATTGTGGTTTATCCTCCAGGGTTTCATACTATTAACATTTCACATCTAAATTATTTTTATTATTAGTGCGTTTTCTAACATTTAAGGGCCACCTAATTTAACTTCAAGTTTTATATGAAAGAGATAAAAATTAAGTGCCCTGGAAAGGTGAAGAGTATGGAATTGGACTCCTGCCTCTGGGTCTCAGTCTTGACTCGCATGAGAGCTAAGGCATTGTTATTAAAACCACAAAGATCTGGGAACAGAATGTGAACCATGCCACTAATAAAGCCAATCTATTTCTTCCATTATTCTGAGCCCATGCATTCAACTAATGGCTAGTACAGAGCCTGGCACATAAGATAATCTAAGTTCAACAAGTTACTTAGTTTTAGTGTATGTGCTGCTGAAGCAAGCACACCACATGTTATTTAAAAAGTGTTAACATAAAAAGATAAGTGATATACTCCTATAGCCATTCAAAGAATCCTTCACCATATTCACTAAATGACTGCTCTCTATATTAAGCATAATAATCCAACTTTGTCAACCACAGCACATGTCAAGCTCTCAAATCATCTTTATCCTGGGTTTAACAGGCTGATTTAGCTAATAATATCCAGTGATACCCTTATAGGAGCTAATTAGAGCAATGCTGTAAAAAATGATTTAACAAAATTAGAATAAAATGATTTTCACTTAGTGTACCCAGGTTGGTTTATATTGATCTCCACCATTAATTGCATATTCTTACTGTTTAGAAATGCTCTCTAATTATTACAGGACCTTACCATGATTAGCTTCTGATTGTATCTCCTCCAGACTACCTTCCTGATCTAGATTAACTTTTTTCTGTTATTAAATTGCTGACTTGAGAAACAAATTACACATGAATATAATAAGTCTAAAGACCAGCAATGGGGCCCATTGTAGAACAGGTAATTATAACTCTGAGGCTCAGAAGACATATTTGGAAAGTAGGAAGAAACCACTATCACATAACATTGCTTAAACACTGGGACACAGTGAGATTTGTCTTTTTTCTAAATTTTTTAATTAATGTGACTCTGGCATGAGATTTATAGGTGGAAGAAAGTAAAAACATAAAGAAGAGGTATAAAGACCAATTTTTTCCAGGTTGGCTAACACAGTTGCAAATTATGAAATCAGAAAAACAACTTTTGGTTTAACTGATATAGTTTTAAAAAAATACAAAGAAAGTAAAACAGAAGTTAGCCAAGACAGTTGACTACAGGCAACCGGTACCTCCTCAAAAAAGAAAACCGAAGTAGTGAAGAGATAATCACAGTTCAAATCAATCATCTAAGAAAAAATGCTGTAATTTAACAGAGAAGTGATAGGAAACACCTAAGACAAGGAAACCAGGTAGACTCCAATGGGAGTCATTCAAACATGAAATTTTGGAGTCAGAGTAACACACTCAAATTTGTGTATTTTAACTAAATTTAAAAGGCTCAGAATGTCAAAAGTTAGAATATGAAAATAGTTTTAACATTAAACACAAGCATACTATGGAACATCCCATTATACATATTAATCTAAAATGTTACCATTTGCATTATGATATCAATATAGCTCACTGTGGATTTATTAAGTCTTTTCATGGCAAGTGGTGATATTACAGTTTGTATATGATCAAAAACAGTTGTAAAGGCAAGGAATAGTTCTTCTGAAGAGTTCAGCCTTCAAACCCCTAGCAGAGAGCCTGTTACACTATAATATGTGCTCAATAAATATTTGTTAGCTTAGTGAATCAGTAAATTACTAGGTTCACAGCACTTCATTAATTAGCTAAATTTGATTGCAGCACTATGCCAAAATTAACTCATTTAATCATCAGAATTGTCCCGTATGGTCTTATGCACACTGTATAAATGAGAACAGTTTAATTGGAAAGGGCTAACTTTAAAGTATGTCCCAAAAGCATATATGTTGTATCAACCTTTAATTAAAACAGATTATGTTCATTATACAATATTCTTGGAATGTTCCAAAGCTTACTATGTGTTCATTGATTCATACATAAATATTAATCTTTTGAATGAAAACAACATGCCTTGTTCTATTTTATAATTACTGGAACTCACTTGTGGGTACAAATAGACATGATCTTTGTTTCCACTTAAGCTCACAATCTAATGGCAGAGGTATACCTTAATCAAATAGACACACATATAAATGTAAAGTTATAACTCTAATTACTACAAGCGTGTTATGCATAGGACTCTGAGATTTACAATAAGGAATTCTGGAATTATGTGATTGGTCAAGAATGGCTTCCCTGTGAAAAGATAAATAAACTAATTTATTGGGAACAGAAGGCCAGTACTTTCCAGGCAGAGGCAATATTAATACAAATGCTTTCTGTGGAAGAAATGTGCTTGTGAATAAGGCCTGAAGGAATCTGCAGCTGGAAAGCAGAGAGAGTATCCATGTAGAGTGGTATGCAGGGGTTAGAATAGGTCATTTTATAAGGTAAGTAATTATTTTCAACTTTATATTTGCTGAAATGGCAAGTCATTGGAAGATTTTAAGCAAGGGAGTAACAAGATGAGCGTCCTGTTATTTTAAGCAAGGGAGTAACATGATGAGCGTCCTGTTATTTTAAGCAAGGGAGTAACGTGATGAGCGTCCTGTTTCTTCACATGTACCCCAAAATCTGAAATGCAAAAAAAAAAAAAAAGAGTTTGCATCATGCATTTAAAAAAAATACAAAAAATTAGCTGGAGGTGCTCGCTTGAACCCAGGATGCACAGGTTGCAGTGAGCCGAGATTGCGCCACTGCACTCCAGCCTGGGTGGCAGAGCAAGACTCTGTCTCAAGTAAATAAATAAATAAATAAATGTGGCTTAAAAAAAAAAAAAGAAAACAATGGCTAATAGTCTCCTTCCCACCAGATACAAACCTACTTAGATGTGGAAACTAATTAATGGTTAGGAGCACTCTTTTTACCGTAATTATTTTTGCTCTCCTTTTTACCCGTCAGAGGAGGAATTGAGAATTATCTTCATTGATGCTTTAATCACTGGAGAACTGTTCCAGTTGAACAATCCTCAGATTGTGTTCAATGTTATTTACTTTAAAATAACAGGAAATTTCCCAAGTGTTGTTCTTTTGTTCTGGGTATAAATTTTTAAATTATTAACAAAAATTCTCAAATCCAGGTTCCATCTACCAAAACTGAAAGGTTGCTTTAAAATATTTAACAACTATAAAGTTATCAGTGGAATCGTTAATTAAATTACCTAATAGTAAAATTTAGGAATCAATGTCAAAAATAGTGAAAGGAATGAGAATAGCAACATTTAGAAGATAGTATAAAAAGAGCAATTTTGAGAAATAGCAATTGTCCTTGGACACACTTTATAATTACAAACACTTAAATGCATTATTGGTTCCAAAATGGCTCCAAGTGGAGTACAGAAGAGAAAGGATACTCATTCTCCAGATAGTTGGAACTGTTTTCCAGAAGTAAGCTATGTATACTTATTTACAAAATATATTCAAGTTGAATTATGCAGATTAAATTATTGTTTTAAAACATGAAAGCACTGTGTGTTTTTAAGACAAGTATTGGCAATTTCTTGGTCTTTGAACTTACCCAACTGAATCTACTCATTGAATTGGCTAATCTCCAGCAATTTAAATCAGCTTTCTATACACCAGTAAAGAGAAATACGTTTTATATTGAACACATGAAGTGCTGTGTTAAGTCACCCTGCATTGGTGTCAACCGTGCTAGTTTCACATTTCAACTCTGCACTGTTAGGAAGAAAATGACAGAAGTGTTCTGCCTCGCTTAAAAATGGATACTTATTTAAAACTGCATCATAGGCTTAATTTGAAAATTAAATGGAACAGTTTACACAAAGTACCTAGACCATAAAAATTATTAATATTGATTATGAACATATTCAGCACATCCCAATACTCATGCAAGGTATTTTAAAGCTGTTCATCACATATAGTTTGAAAAGGTATTTTTCATCCTTTAATCCGTGTTTTAACATAATTCATATCATAAAAATTTGTCTTGGTGACCTGATCTACTTCCTTTATTTTATGATAAAATCCTTGTGTACCACCTTGTGTTCCTTTTGGCTTTGCCAGCCAGTGGCTTCAAGGTAATAGCTCATAAATCCCACCCACCATTCTTGACTCTTTTTTTCTACTATGTGAATCCTCTCTCCGTCTTTGATAATGACTAAGTTGTATAGATTATTCTCATTTTGATTGAGTTTTTTTTCCTATTTAGTTCCAGAAAGAATTTTATGTGGACTAATATCATGCATATAAGTACAGAAACAAATATAAATGCAAACAGACATGAGAATAGAGTGCCTGATCCTCATCTCTATCTCTAAGTGCCTTCAAGGATGATCTACTTCAGCAGCCACAAATTCCACGTGAACAGGCATATGACATCCTGACAGCGGTTGTCACTTCAACTGGTTATCTCTTTTCTCTGGCTACTTTAACTTAAAGATTAATTGACCATTTCTCCCTCTCTGGCTTTACATATCCTTTCTTACTCTCCTATTCCCAAATCTGGTAACTTTCTAATCTGGTTTACCTGTTTGCACCTGACACTATGTGTTCCCACTTCATTGGATTGGGCATTCTGTAATGTACTTGAGTTTACATTACATAAGGTTGAAGTGTACTTTACATAAGGTTGGATTGCTTGGGGCAACCCATCAATTCTGAAGCCAAGTCCTGAAGGAGCCCCTCATCAAATTAAGAAGCTGGCTATGCTTGCTGCAAATAGCACATCTTTTTGTGCTTTTGTCTGACTTTTAGTCAGAACAGACACACATCTACATTGATCTTTAATAAAATGAGACCCTCAAAAAATGAAAAAATATTTTCCATTTTTACCAACCAGCAGTATATAATTTGTATTGTATTGTAAGCTCCATAATTTAGAATACTCAAATAATAGGAGTCTATTTCAATAACAAATTCATCCAGTTATTAGTAAAGACAAAAGGGATGCACTTTTTAAATAAAGATGTGACAGGATTAGAAGCCAATAGAAATCATCAGAAATTTGAAGAAAAAATATATTTTCTTCTCTCGGTTAGCAATTAGACAGCTGTATTTTGCATAAGCTAAAATTGATACCAGGAATACTGTGCTCAAGTTGCTTGAGCTAGAAATAGAATTGAATATGTTAGGTTGAAAATATTCTTCCTGAATGACCATAAGACCCTCTCACCCATATCTGGCCTGTGTTTCTGTATTTATGGCCAAGTGACTTTTTTTCTTTTATTTTAAATGGCTTTTCTAACTTTGTTTTCCATCTTTTCTTATTTCATTCTGTTCTATTCTATTCTTTCTTTTTTCTTTCTTTCATTGCTTTATTTCCCTTTCTTCTTTCCTTCCTTATTTTTCTTTCTTTCCTCCTCCTTTCCCTTCTTTTTACTCTTCTTTCTTGTCTTATTCTTCCTTTTCTTCTTTGCTTTTACCTTTTTCTTAAATAAGACAAATTTTTAATTGACAAAATTTTTTTAAAATCCAATTTTAAATATTCAAAGCAAGAAAAATGAGCAAGGAGATCCATAAAGAGGTAGAGAAAGAGAACGACATTTCTTGAGTTCAGGATAATTCCTCAGATCTCTCCTGCTCTTTTACCATCTATCTAGTTTTTTTGCTTATCAATATATCTATGCTTTCTAAATAAAATATATAGGGACCAAGTGAATCTAAATAATAGCTTTTAAATTACATTATTCACATTCTTTTAATACACTGAAGTAGTCTGGCTCATGTTTTACTTATCTCATGTATCTTTGGAATCAATTAGTAAATAAAGGTATTTTTATGGCAATTAGGAATACTCTCTAGAACTAATATTTGATATTATGCCTGATAAGAAGAAGATATCAAGATCAGAGTTATTTGATTTATGTGGTGAATTTTTAGAAAAACAACGGATGATAAGGAGTACTTATGTTGTTTGGCTTTCATTTCACGAGCTATTTTTGAAAATATAAATGCATGAGAAGAGAAATAATAGCATTTTCTGCCTTCTGAATTAGCTCATATTTTGGAGAAAGATGAGACTGTGATGAGCAATTGGGGGTCTGTATCATGTATTAATGCAAAACCACTCTGAAATCTTGCAGAAAAATACACACAGCATGTTGTATGACAAAATTTCCATTAGCATTTTATTGCACCAATGATACAGCAATTACTCATGCATTCTCAAAGTCCTTTGAGTCGCTCCATTTTGAGAAATGTCTTAATAATATATGTAATAGCATTTTACCTGTGGTAGTAATATTATTGATCTTACACCATTAACGTTTGCAGCCTTTTTAAGACCCATTACCTGATTGTACAGTAGCCCTGCCTGGCAAAAGCACATCACTTTCTCTGTTAAAGTTAGGCGGACAGCAACACAAAAAAAGCAATTTTACCTGCTACGGTGTCTGTCTGCTTGCTTGATAATGTCAATCAATAAGTGAATTCACTTTTCTACAGTCTCTGGTAAACAAGATGTCTCCATTTTAGATGCAAACAAAAAGAAAAGAACCAACATGTGGACGGGGGGTGGGGCGGGGGCGGTCAAATAAAAATGTTTTGGATAATGTTTAAGGGGCATTTGGGGTGAGATTGGAGGATTAGGAGTGGAGTGAAGAAACTAAAACTTACTGAATAACCCATGGCAACAGCATGGTAGCCTGGAAAGAAATCTTAACAGAGATAGCAGGTTTATTTCTTTCTTAATAAAGTTATCATAGAAAGCCATTTGAATTGAAATATATTTTAAAATATTCAGAGAGAAAATAAACCACCTTACCTGGCTAACCAGATTTCTGTCACTTCGTCATCCATATACCGTGTATCTTATTTCTGTCTAGTGAATATGGAGCATTCAGAGGACAGTTACTATTTTAAAGAAACATTGGGATAATTTACACCATTTTTTTAAAAAGTGCAAGGAAAATTTTAAGGCACTTTAATATAGCTATAGAGCCAAAGAGAAACATGAGTAGTAATCCTCACCAAATTTGCACATTGGATCTGAGTATGAGTAGACAGAGTTTGCCTTATGACATGGGTCTGCTCAGATCCCCAATCTAGAGTTTATATGGATGCATGGGGAAGTTGGGTTTTGATCAAACTATTTCAATAGAGCATTTAAAAAAAAAAAGTAGTGTGTATTTACAAATCTTTCACACCAATAATTTCAGATGTCATAGGGTCAACATCTCCATCTTTTTCCTTGAAGACAGACACTTCCCTTTGATTTCTTCCTTACACAGTTGTGTTTTACAAATTTGGTCTGTTTTTCTTTTCCTAATTTATCTAAAATATCTGAGGGTCCCAAAAAGTAAATAAAAGAAACGTTATAAAGAAGAAAAACACAAAGACATGTTCATAGGGTCACAAAATTATTTAACCAAATTTGTTACAATGATAATTATATGTGTTAACTGCTTTTAGTGAATAATATGTGACAGGCATCAGGCTGACATTGGAAGCTTTAAAGGTCCTGTCAAGAAAACAGATGGAACGCTCAAAAGGGTTCATCTAAAAATAAAGGAAGAACTGTTTACAAAAACTAAAGGTATTTAAACATTTGAAGGAATGAACAAGGGATAGTAAGACATGAAGGGACTGACATAGTGAGAAGTCTTTAACGCCCCTGAGACTGAAGCACAAAAGGTTCAGGTATTGGAGGCCAGTGTGAGCTGGAGTGATGAATAGAAGCTGCCCATCAGGAGTCTGAGCCTCAGATGAACTCAAACACTACTAGTGAAGAATAACCTGACCTCCCTTTCCTCCTACTCTACCATCCCCTGTAGATATTTTCCATTACTGGACACAACAAGAAGTAAAGGGCATACTATGCAATTGTACTGGCTGGTTTGCTGGGACATGGAGCAGTGAAAAGAAGGGCAGAGAATCAACTGTATGCATTTAGGGGAAATGGAGAATAATCTGCATGATGTTTCACCCCAGTTAAATCCTACTACGCTCATAAGATTATCCTGTACTGCAGCTGAAAAAAATATTGACTCAGAGTAGAAGAGTGACAGCCAAGATCATCAAACTAGTAATTGGGAATGATGGGTTTAGTCACAGCTCTGTTCGATCTCATTACCACACATGCATCCCCACTCCCCCATACAATGTTTCTATTTAAAAGATTAAAAGGGATTGGAGAAACCTCAGCTGGACAGAAAACATTCATTGGGTTTGGAAAAGTTTTGGAATAAAGAACTTTACAGTTCATAAATATTTTGAACAGTATTGCAACTGATTTTCACAGCAATACAATTGTCAAGTGAGGAAAGAGTTTATTTTCATTTGTAGACAAGGAAACTTCAACTCAAAAAGGCCCAGGGGTTTATTTAAAGTCATATGATCAATGTTAGAAGTTGCACTCAAATCCAGACTCCCTAAGCTTTAGTCCAGTGCTTGTACCCTAACCACAACCACACACCATACTACATTATTCAACATGGCTTGTGCATCAAAAGAGGTACCATTTTACACTCACTACATTAATCTTACGTAGTTACTGCTAAGCAATAAATCTATTATAAAAATAGCATGCTCATCCCACTGGAGTTGTTTCAAACAGTTGTAAATTCTGTTTTCATGATGTTTATGTGTTTTGATTTGTGGATAATTCCTTGGCCTACAAAGAAAATATTAATAGATTATTAACTGAACACATAGTGCAACTGGTGATGACCTTTTGAAAACCTGAGATAAGCTGATGAGAGCAGCTCTATGCAAAATAATAAAGGTCGTTCAGATTTCATCATTTAATTTTCATAATGCAGATGTTAAATAAAGCCTACTTAATAAGATATGTATTTTGAAAAAGAGAAATCACACCATGAATTATATCAGTTGAACTGCTACAATGCATTTTGGTGAATTTTCTCTACATTATACAAAATTTGAGGATTATTTCCCCCAACAAGCAGGATCTCTAATGAAGAAAACATCAGTCAGGGTCTCTGTTTCCATATGCAAAAAGCTTCTACCCTCAATCTCACCTCCATCCCAATGCAAACAGCCCCACTACCTTAAGTAAAATATTTCTGTGTAATAAACCATTTTTAATTATTTTAAATGATGATGTCTTATTGTTTCTCACAATTCTATAGGTTGGCTGAGTTTAATTGACACTCTGCTTGGAATGACTCACATGGCTTCACTCAATGGTGACCCCTGCTGGGCTGTGATATTTAAGATGGCTTTACTCACTTGTCTGGGACAGGGTTTCTGGTAGCCCGCTGAGAAGCCATGATTTTTTGTTTATGTGACCTCTGTTTCCACATGGCCTCTCATCATTCAGTAGCAAACCTTAGTTTCTTTACACGGTGGCTGTGTTCCAAGACAGCAAAAGCTCAATTTGTATTGCCTAATCCCAGAACTGGCACAATGTCACTTTGTTCACATCCTATTGACCAAACAAGTTCTAAGGCCAGACATAAACTCATCTCTTGAAGGGAGGAGAGGCATGCCCATGTATGGATGGGAGGATTGTGGTTGGCCATCTTTGAAGACTATCTTCCATTCCTATCCTTGCCTAAATTTCAAATCTAACGAAGGGTAGAGTTTAAATAGAATATTTTTGGCAAAAGGACAAGATACCATGTAGTCTAGGGCAGAACTTTTTTGTGATTAAAGTAATATGACTTATTAGGAAGATTTGAAGATGAGACCAGGAAGATACGGCTCACTTGAAATTATCTGTCCTATTATAGCTTGATATCCATTAGTCAGAAAATGTATTGAACACATTCAGCCTAAACCTTTTTGCCATTATTAACACTTATGACTATGCTTGTCATCACAAGATAGTTCAAGTATTTGTACTTCGCAAAGGGAATAAGTTTTTAACATTTATTGATCAACTTTTTTCTGTCACACAATTTCATATATGTTAGCTTATTTAATATTCATGATAACCTAATGAAGTAAATAACAGTATATTTCATTTGTTCATTCACTTATTTTTCTAAAATTCAGCCTTTAATATATTCTAAGCATCATTTTGTGCATAAAAATATGGCAGATAACAAAATAGGCAAAGATTCAATCCTCCCAAAGCCCACATAAAAATGAAGGGTAAGAATTATTTTAATGTTTGCTAATTGTTTGTTAATTGATAATCAATACTGTGAAGAAAATGTATACATTGAACAAATGCTACAGAATTGCACATTATTCAGGATGATTACAGAAAACATATTTGATGGGGTGATATTTGATTATATTTAATTTTTTTAAATTAATGAAGCCAAATGCTCTTATCTCACCATTTCCCCACTTGTCCAATGTCTGCCCTTTTCCTGAAATATAATAAAAATATTGGCATTTTAAGATTAATTTCTCCAGAGTTATTTTTATATCTGTATAAGCCAATAAAATCTGTAGCTTCACCTTTTTACAGAGTAAATAAAGGTTATAATATATAATGGTATACTGTTTTTTTACCCTTGGATTACATAGAGATATGCTTTACTCTTTTCAAGAAATACAGTTGCCATGACACAAATCCTTCATAAACTGTTTAAATGGTTGGTAAAAGGAAACGTTATCTGAAACCTGAAGAAAGCGACAGAATACAATAGGTGAATACATGAGCAAGAAATAATTCTTTCAAAAAAACAAACAGCAAGCACATGTGTTCTGAGTCAGAATCACACTCACAGTAAGAAAAATATCAAGAGCAGTGAGATTAATGCAGAGCATTAATGCAGTCGTAAGAAATGTGGTTTTCCAGAAAACAAGGGACAGAACTTGTAGTTAATTTTGGATATTATTCTGACAAAATAAACACCCATTAGAGTGTTTTGAATATAAAACGAACATGCTAGGGGTTCTAATTTAAAAGTATTACTCTGGAAGTTGGGGGTAAGTTGGTGGAATAGAAAGCTCCACCAATTGTTCCCCTTGCAAGGTTATCTACACAGAAAATATACTTTCATAAGAACCAGAAATCAGGTGAGCTGTCATAGTTACTGGTTTTAACGTCATATCACAGAAAGGCATGGAAGAGCTAGAAAAAAAACAGTCTTGAATCACCAAAGCCACCCCTTCCCCATGCCATGGCAGTGGTGGTGCTGTGTGGAGAGTATCTCTGGATGCTGGGGAGGGGAGATCACAGGAATTGTGAGGCATTGAACTCACAGATGTCTTGTTAGAGCAGAAAGGAAAATCAGACCAAACTCGGCTGACACACACCCACGGAGGGAGCATTTAAACCAACCATAGCCAGAAGGTTAATCGCCAATCCCAGCAGTTGGAATTTAAGCTGGGATTAAATGTGTTATGCTCTAAATAAACTTAAAAGAATGTCTAGGCCATAGTACTGCAACTTAGAGGCAAGTCCACGTGCTGCACTGGGCCCAGACACAGTGGACTGGGTGGCACATGTGAACTACTCTAACACCAGCTAAGGCAGCTCAGGAAGTGCTGACATCACCTCTTCCCTAATTTTGGGCTGCACAGCTCAGGACTCCAGAAGAGACTCTTTCCTTCCACTTAAAGAGAAGAGAGGGAAGAGCGGGGAAGACTTTTTCTTCTATTTTGGACACCAGCCTAGCCACAGAAGGATACAGCACTAGTCAAAATCCTGAGACTCCCCTCCAACCTCCCCGTTCCAGGCCCTAGCTCCCAGACATTTCCTGACACACTCTGGGCCAGAAGGACACCAGCTGCCCTGAAGGAAAGGACCCAGTCTTGAAAGGACCCATTCATAACCTACTAACTAAAGAGTCCTTGGACCCGGAATAACCAGCAGCAATATCAAAGTACTACACCAAGGCCTTGCGTGAGCCTCTGAGAATTGCTGGCTTCAGCTTAGATTCTGCACAATACCAGTTGGGTGCTTTTGAGAAAAGCAGAGGAAAAAGTAAAGGGACTTTGGCTTGCACCTTAGGTACCAGCACGGTCACAGGTGGATAGAGTACCAAAAGAGCTCCTGGGGTCCCCTATTCCAGGACTTGTCTCTTGGACAGTGTCTCTGGACCTGCTCTGGCCCAGAATGGAACCCATTACCCTGAAAAGTGAGTCCCAGGCCAGGCAACATTCACCACAAGCTGACTAAAGAGACCTTGGGCCTTAAGGAAGTATCAGTGATAGTCTAGCAGTGCTCCCTGCAGCCTGTGGTGGCAGTGGCCATGGGGTGAGGCACTCTGCCTTTGGAAAGGTGAGAAAAATAGGGGAAGAATGTGTCTTGTTGTGTGACTGCCAGCTCAACCACAGTACAGTAGAATGTCAGGTAGCAGGTAGACTTCTAAAGTTCTTTTACCCTAGTCTGTGACTCCCAGATAATACCTCCAGACCCACATAGGGCCTGGAGGAACCTGTCACCCTGAAGGGCAGGACACAGCCTTGGCTACCTTTGCTACCTGATGATTGCAAAGTGCCAGGGCCTTGAGCAAACATAAGTAGCAGCCAGAGCATGGTTACAGCAGGCCTTGGGCAAGACCCAGTAATGTGCTGGCTTCAAATCTGAGCCTACACAGTCATAGTAGTGTTGGCCACTGAGGTGCTTGTGTCACTACACCCCAAGTTTTAGGTGGCTCAAAACAGAGAGATCCTCCATTGTTTGGGATAAAGAAGGGGAAGAGACTAAGAGTTTCTGCCTTATAATCCAAATAATTCTCCCAGGACTTGTCTAAGAATATCAAGGTGGTAACTACAAGTCTGCAAGAACCACAGAGTTTCTTGGCTTGGGATACCCCCTAAAGCAGATACAGCTTAGCTTATAACACTAAAGTCCTTTTGAATATCTAGAATTTCTTTCTAAGAAGGATGAGTACAATAAGCCCAAACTGAAGACCACAATTAAGACCTAACTCTTCAATGATTAGACACTAACAAACATCTACAGGCATCAACACCATCCAGGAAAACATGATATTATCACATGAAATAAGTATGGTACTAGGGACCAATCATGGAAAAATAGAGATATGTGACCTTTCAGATAGTGAATTCAAAATAACTGTTTTGAGGACACTCAAAGAAACTCACAATAACACAGAAAAGGAATTCAGATAAATTTAAGAAAGAGATTGAAATAATTAAATAGAATCCAGCAGAAATTTTGGAATTGAAAAATGCAATTAGTATACTGAAGAATGCATCAGATTCTTTTAATAGCAGAACTGATCAAGCAGAAGAAAGAATTAGTGAGCCTAAATGCAAGCTATTTGAAAATATATAGTCAGAGGAGACAATTTAATAAGAATAAAAAACAATGATGCATGCCTATAGGATCTAGAAAATAGCCTTAAAAGGGCAAATCTAAGAGTTATTGACCTTAAAGAGGAGGTAGAAAAAGAGATAAACATAGACAATTCATCCAAAATGACAACAAAGAACTTCCTAAACCTGGGAAAAATATCAATATCCAAGGACACAAAGGTTATAGAACACTAAGGAAACTTAACCCAAAGATGACTACCTCAAAAGCATTTAATGGTCAAATGCCCAAAGATCAAGGGTAAACAAAAGATCCTAAGAGCAGCAAGAGAAAAGAAACAAGTAACATAAAATGGAGTTCCAATACCTTTGGCAGCAGATTTTTCAGTGGAAACTTTATGGACCAAGAAAGAATGGTATGCTATGTTTACAGTGCTGAATGAAAAAATCTTTTACCCTAGAATAGTATATCTGGTTAAAAAATCTTTCAAACATGAAGGAGAAATAAAGACTTTCCCAGAGAAAGAATAGCTGAGGGATTTCATCAATATCAGACCTATCCTGCAAGAAATGGTAAGGGGATTACTTCAGTCAGAAAGAAAAGAATGTTAATGAGCAATAAGTAATCACCTAAAGATACAAAATTCACAGGTAATAGTAAGTACACAAAAAGCACAGAATATTAAAACACTGTAACTGTGGTGTACAAACTACTCTTATCCTCAGTAAAAATACTAAATGATAAACTAATCAGAAATAATAACAGCTACTTTTTAAGACAGATGGTATAACGAGATATAAACAGAAACAACAAAGAGTGAAAGAGTGGGGAGACAACGTTAAGGTGTAGAGTTTTTATAGATTTCTTTTTACATGTTGGTTTGTTTATGCAAACACTGTTAAGTAGTAATCAGGTTAAAATAATAGATTATAAAATAGTATTTGCAAGCCTCATGATAACCTTAAACCAAGAAAGCATACAATGGATACTCAAAAAATAAAAAGTAAAAGACTGAATCATCAGAGAAAACTACCTTCATTAAAGGAAGACAGGAAAGAATAAAAGGAAGAGAAGACAAAATAAAACACAGAAAATAAATAGCAAAATGACAGGAGTGAGTCTTTACTTATCAATAACAACATTGAATGTAGATGGACCACACTCTCCAATTAAAAGGCATAGAGTGGCTTAATGAGTGGAAAAAAAAAAAAAACAAGAACCACTTATTTTTTGCCTGTGAAGAACACATATCACCTACAAAAACACACATATATTTAAAATAAAGCATTAGAAAAAAATATTTCATGCCAATGGAAACCAAGAAAAAGCAGGAATGGCTATACCTATATCAGACAAAATAAATTTCAAGGCAAAAACTGTAAGAAGAGACAAAGAAGTTTACACTATCTAATAATAAATAAATCAAAATTCAGCAAAATTATATAACAAATTTAAATATATGTAGCTCCAACACTGGAGCACCCAGATATAGAAAGCAAATATTATCAGAGCTGAAAAGAGAGATAGTCCCCAGTACAATAAGGGCTAAAGACTTCACCAACCCACTTTCAGCACTGGACAGCTCTTCCAGAGGGAAAATCAACACAGAAATATCAAACTTAATCTGCATTACGCACTAAGATCTAATAGGTATTTACACAACATTTAATCCAAGAGCTGCAGAAAACACATTCTTTTTCTCAGCACACTGATCATTCTCAAGAATATATTATAACTTTGTGACCTAAGATATAATATGTCCTTGAGAATGATCAATGTGCTGAGAAAAAGAATGCGTTTTTCATAAAAATTGAAATAATATTAAACATCTGCTCTGGCCACAGTGATTTACAACTGGCAATTAATAACAAGAGGAATTTAGGAAATTATACAGATACATGGAAATTTTAAAATATGCTCCTCAATGACCAGTGAGTCAATAAATAAATTAACAGTTGTATTTTTGAAAAGTTAAACACAATTGACAAATAATAATGGAAACACAATATAGTATACTGTGGGATACAGCAAAAGCAATACTCAGAAGAAAGTTTATAGCTAAAGTGTCTATATCAAAAACAGAAAAATAACTTCAAATGAATGATCTAATGATGCATCTTCAATAACAAGAAAATAAATAATAAAGATTAGAGCAGAAATAAATGAAATAGAAATGAAGAAAACATTACAAAATATCAATAAAACAAACAGTTGGTTTTCTTGAAAGTTAAACACAATTGACAAACTTTAAGCCAGACTAAGAAAAAGAGAGAGAAGATACAAATAAACAAAATAGTAAATGAAAAAGGAGACATTAAAACTGATACTCCAGAAATTCTAAGGATCATTAAAGGATACTGTAAACAACCATACATCAATATATTGGAAAATCTGAAAGAAATGGATAAATTTGTAGACACATACAACCTACAAAGATTGAACCAGGAATAAGTTCAAAAAGTTCAAAACATGAACTAACCAAGTTCATGTTTTGAATAACAAGTTATTACTGAATAACAAGTAATGAGATCAAAGCCATAACAAAAAGTCTCTCATTTAAGGAAAGGGCAGCCTCTTCAATAAACAGTGCTGAGAAAACTGGAGGTCCACATGCAGAAAAATCAAATATCCCTTTCACAATGTAAAAAAACAAACTCAAAATGTATCAAAAGATAAACGTAAGACATAAAGCTATGAAATTACTAAAAGAAACCATAAGGAAAATTCTTCCTGACATTAGAAAGGGTAATAACTTTTTGGATATGACTTCAAAAGCATAGGCAATTAAAATAAAAATAGACAGAATGACATTGAATTAAAAAGTTTCTCTCAGAAAAAGAAAAAATCAACAGAAAATCAACAGAATGATGAGACAATCTACAGAATAGGAGAAAATCTTTATGAATTGTACATGTGACAGAAACACCAACAATTTAAGAGCAACATTTTTTTTCTATTTTTTTTTTTTTTTTAAAGATGGGATTTCACCATATTGGTCAGGCTGGTCTCGAACTCCTGACCTCAGGTGATCCGCCCGCCTCAGCCTCCCAAAGCTGGGATTACAGGCATGAGCCACCACGCCCGGCTACAAGAGCAACATTTTTAAAAATCCAGTGAAAAAATGAAAAACAACGAATCATCTTAATAAATGTTTCACAAAAAAAAGACACACATATGGCAAACAGATATATATTTTTTAAATGCCCAACATAGCTAATCACTAGGGAAATACAAATCAAACCCACTATGAGGTATTACCTTACTCCAGTTAGAATGGCTATAATCAAAAAGACAAAAGATAAGAAGTGTTGGTGAAGATGTGAAGAAAAAGGAACACTTACATACTGTTGTTACAAATGTAAATTTGTACAATCATTATGGAAAATAGTATAAAAGTTCCTTGAAAAATTAAAATAGATCCACCATATGTTCTATCAGTGCCACTACTGAGTATACATCCAAAGAAAATGAAATTGTTATGCGGAGGAGATACCTGCACTTTCATGTTTAATACAGCATTATTCACAATAACAAGCTATGAAATCCACCTAAATGTCTATTCATGGATGAAAAGATAAAGAAAATGTAGTATATATTCATAGTGAAATACTATTCAGCCATGAAAAATAATGAAATTTTGTCATTCGTGACAACATGGATGAGCCTGGAAGACCTTAAGTGAAATAAGCCAAACACAGAAAGACAAATGTGTGTGTTCTTCATATGCAGAAACTAAAAAGTTGATCTCAAAGAAGTAGAGAATAGAACAATAATTACCAGATAGTTGGGAGGAGCACAGAGAGAGGAAAAGGGGAATATACTGATAAATTGATAAATTGCTCAATGCATCTTACAATTACATAGGAGGAATAAGTTCTAGGTGTTTTATTGCACAATAGGTTAACTATAATTAACAATGATGCACTGAATATGTCAAAATAGCTAGAAGAGAAGATTTTGAATATTTCAATACAAAGTAATGGTAAATGTTTGAGGTGATGGATACCCCAGTTATTCTGATTTGATCATTACACAATGAATACATGTATGGAAATGTCACATTATACCCCATAAATATGTACGATTATTACTTCAGGTAAAATTTAAAACATTTTCACACACATTAAAAATCATTTTATAAATATAAAATAAATTTAATTGTACAGTACTTTATAATAAAATGCACATAAACTGAGATAAAATGTATTAAGCTATGAACAGAATTAATCTCTAAAAGTTATATAATGAATAATTCATCTTTTTCTCCTTATATATGTATTTTCCAAATTATTTACTACTTTTAACTATATAGTAAACATTATTTTTAAAGTGTGATAAATAAAAAGATTCATTTTCTAAAGGACATAAGAAAATGTTAATTCATATTAAAATGATATCATATCTCCCTTTTTCATGCTGGTGAAATTCCAGGAACAGAGATACAGTAATGTAACAGGACTATAAGGGGAAATGAAGTTAAATTACTTTGCAGAAAGGTTCTACATTTCCTTAGTATAAAAACTACAATGAAATTATGTAAAATAAAGAAAAAAAACCTTCAAAACATTCATATCCCTAAACCTATATGAAAAGATTACAAAAGTTATGTACAAAGATTTCTATTGTGCCATTAGCTAAAATGCAAATAAATTAAGAAGAGATGATAAATAAAAGCATGATTGTTATTCCTTGTTAATAAATACTACTTATTGTAAAGCACTTTTAAATAATAAAAATATACTAAACCCATATTTTAATATATTTATCTGAAACATTTCTCAGCAAAGTTGATTATTTTTTATTTTCATCTTTACTCCAAGTTCTTTACATAAAAAAGTAGTGTCTGTGTCTCTTGGTTTAGTCTGGGACTCATTGGCAATGAAATAGAAGAGACAGTGGTCCTACATTCTCTCCATTCTTAGAGAATCAGACCTATGTCAGGCTGCTGCTGGAAGCACTGTTGGGGTGGGATCTAGCAGAGAATTATGGCCTGGTGCTGGACTCTTTTATTATGAACCAACAGTGACAAAAAGCATTATTCAGTGAGAAATACCTTTTGCTTGGGCACCAATCTGTTTGAGAATGAATATTAGCCCTGTAGGAAAGTACAGGAAATGAGCAGCTACTAACATTTGAAATCCTTTGCTATTCCACGCAAAGTTTAATTCTGGGATGACCTCTCTCACTTAGGTGAAGTGGGGAAAAATATGGGACACTGTAGTCCTTCCTGCTAGTAGCAAGGAGTCATCATTCCCAATCTGTAGAAAGCTCCTTGGGTTAGTCATCAGACAGTACTGCTTATCTCCACAAAAATTTCCGTGGCTCATTATTAAAAAAATTTAAATAAAGACTAAATAAAATGCAAGATAGAGCGTCAGAAGAGATCAGTAATAAGGAAATAAAATCTTTGGACAATACTCAAGACCAAATCAACCTGACAGAGAAATACAGAACGTTCCTCCCAACAACGGCAGCATATACTTTCTTCTCAAGTGCACATTGAACAATCTTCGCATGTCAGGTCACACCACAAATCTTAAGAAATTTGAGAAGGTTGAAATCACACCACAAAATTTTCAAATGTAATGGCATGAAAATAAAAATTAATGACAGAAGGAAATGGAAAAATTAACAAACATGGAAATTAAACAATGCACTCTTGAACAACAAATGAGTTAAAAATATGAAAAGAGAGTTTAGAAATTACAAAATATCTTGAGACCAATGAAAATAAATACACAACATATTGAAACTTCAGGCGTGAAGCAAAATCATAACTAAGGGGGAAGTTTACAGTGAGAAAACTTTTATTTATATTTTTAAAAAACAAATAACCAAACATTACATCTCAAGAAACTAGAAAACAAACAACAACGTAAGCCCAAAGTTAGCAGAAAGAAGGAAATAAAATTGGAGCAGAAATAAACAAAATAGAGAACAGAAAAACAACAGAAAATATCAAAGAAGCTAAGATGTTTTCAAATATCAGCAAAATTGACAAACTTTTAGATAGATTAACTAAGAAAAGATAAAATATAATTCAGCCTGTGTAATGAAGGAAATCCTTTCAGATGCCACAGCATGGAGGAATCTTGAGGATATTATGCTAAGTGAAAAAAGCTAGTCACAGAAGGACAAACACTGTATAATTTCACTTATGTAAAGTATCTAAAGTAGTCAGATTCATAGAAACAGAAAGGATAATGTTGGTTGCCAGAGGCTTAGGGGAGGGAAGAAGGGGGAGTTACTGTTTAATATACAGAAAGATTCAGTCACAAAGGATGAAAATGTTCTAGGTGCATTCTGTATAGCCTTGCACTTACAGAATCAGTACTGTAATGTATACTCTAATGTACACTTAAAACTTTGTTGGGAGTGTGGATATGTGCTTTTTAGCAAAATTAAAAAGCAAGATATTATTGTTATTTTTATTGTTGCTGTTATGGTTTTTGCTATTGTTAAGGGTCAGATTCTCTTCTAAAAGTTTTAAATATCTTTTTTCAGTTAATTCTCACATCAGCACTAAGACAAAAGTGGAGATGAGAAAATTAATTTTAGAAAGACTGCGTACATCTCCCAAAGCTATAATTCTAAGAAGGCTAAAAGCTAGATTTCTAATTCAGTTCATCTGATTCCACGGCCCCAATTCTTTTCTTTCTTTTTTTTTCTTTGAGACAGGGTCTCACTCTGTCACCCAGAATGGAGTGCAGTGGTGCAATCTTGCAGAACCCTAATTTGTAACAGCAGCGTTCTATCATGTTACCTGTAATCTCTAATGTGAATGTATAAATATTTCTTGTCAAATGAAAAGAATATTCACTTTCATACAAAAATCAAAGGAATGCAGATCTGTTCTGTGTAAAACACTGAGGAGACTAGTGAAAGAAGGAAAGCCAAAGATAAAAAGTGGTAATGTAAAAGAATAATGGGATTCCATATCCAAAGAACTACAAGAACTTTTTCAACCTGACAGTTGGTAAATATTCAAAAGTAACCATGCATCATGCTGCCCAGCCACTTACAATATAAATACCCAACATAAATAAATAAATTCCTATCATTAATAAATCATAATGATCCATATGATTCTAGTAAATCTTAACAATAAAATGAATCAAATAAGATTCTCTGATTAATACATCTATAATTAAATAATGAAATCCCACCCTGAAGTACTCTTATATAATATATTTTTATTGAGAGATTTTTCAAACCCTTAAAGATGTGTTTCTCCACAATCCCTCTGGAAAGCAAGACAGATTTACACATACATATCTATTTTTCTCTATTTCCTTGGCATGAAGAGAGAATAAAATTTCTTCTGACTGCATAATTTTTTTTTTATTTTAGAATCTGCACTTAAAAAGTACCTACTATACAAGTCTGCATATTTCATTGTATTTAAATTCTCTGAACATCAGTTTCTTCATCTGCAAAGCAAGGTTGATACTTCTCATAGCAGCATTGATTCTTTCAGTTATTTAAAAATACATTTTGAGGAGAAACTATGGGAGAGACATTCTTTTCACACGAAGAAAAGTGAGGTCCCTGTTGCTTGGAATTTATATTTTATTAGGAACAGACAGGCTTTCTTGTTTTTACATTTTTAAAATATCACCTTATAATTCGGTGTTTGATGTCACATGGCAAAAGAGCTATTCATATTATTGAAATATGTTGAAGTGACCAAGAGTGAATAGGGTACTACTCTAGACCAGGTGGTCTTTCTAATTCCTTTGTAGAGAGTATTGAATATTAAATACTGTCTGTTGATGTACTGTAGATTCTCTTTCCTGAATCTTTCATTGTTCATGGTTAAGACAAGCAAGCATGAAGATAGTCAAAACTTATTTCCTTTAGAGTCTACAGCATACTTTTAGAGTGTTTGCTCTTAATTTGCTATTAACTTGGTGATAGCAGTGTTTACAAATTGTTGGTTTTCTTATTTACTTCTTCAACCAGAATTTTAGGTCTCTGGAAGCATGATTTTAGGTATCTATCTCTGTGTCCCTAATACCTAATTACATGCCATTCAACAATCAGATATTGATAATTGAACTACTTGTCATATTGTAACACCTAAGAATTTCCAATCATTAGACAAGATGTCTGATATTGCCATCTACTTTTGAAACTATTCCTGATTACATGAAGCCCTTACCAAGTGTCTATCTATATCAGACAGACACAGAAGTTCTCTTCCTTAACCCCAACGTGAGGTCTGATTACTTCTTGCTGCTTTGACCAAAGTCCTGAGTCCAGAGACTCAATTTTTGTGTGTCATTTAATATATTAAACTCCTTCATTCCCCGTTGTTGCAATTCATACAGCTATTGAATACAAGAATACAAGGAAGTACCAAGTATTAATACTTCTCTAAATGAATTAAATGTGTCCCTTCCAAATTCATGTGTTGAAGTCCTAAATGCCAGTGTGATTGTATTAGGAGTTAAGCCTTTGGGAGACAATTAGGTTCAGATGAAGTGATAAAGGTGAAGCACCCAAGATGAGATTAGTACTCTTAAAGGAAGATGGAGAAATTCCAGAGCTTCCTTTTATCCCATATGAGGATCCATTTAGAACTTAGCCATATGTAAGCCAAGAAGCAGACTCTCACCAAGAACTGAATCTACTGGTATGTTGCTGTTGAATAATCTAATCTCCAGAACTATGATAAATAAATGACTATTGATTAAGTGACCCAAGTATGGTATTTTTGTTATAGCATCCCCAAACTAAGATTCTCTAACATTTAATTTGGACACAGTGCTTTGGTTAAGTTTAAATTGTTGGAAAGAATATCACAGTGATTACCAGTGCAGACAGATCTGAACTGGGAATGCAAGAAGAGGTAGGTGTTTCTATGGTTCATGGGGAGTGTTTTAAGCATCTGTGTGTGATCGTAGCAACACTAATTTTAACATTTGCCACCAGTTGGAAAAAATTCTTTTGTATCTACTACTCTTAAAAAATATGTTACATGCTAAAGATAATGTTAATAGTTGTGAGTCTATTAGATATTCAGCCCACAATATTTTATAATCTTGCTAGTTTCATGAGAGAATTATTGAAAGTTAAGTGTAATAGAAAATTGTTTTACACCAAGTTATAGATAATTCAGAGAGACTTATGTCAAACATGTTTAGGCTTTCATTTTTTGGATACTTTCTATAGTTTATGTGTATCTGACTTGGATTTAGTTTATCCAACATGATTTCAAGTGGTGTATAAATATTTGATATCAATATTCTAGAGATGGTGCTTATGTAAATTTTTAAAAGAAATTTTGGTTTATAAAACAAGCTCAAGTACAGATTTTTCCTTCTGAAACAGAGATAATTTCTTCTAGAAGACAAAACTCAATTGAGTGAGAGAAAGAGAGACAGAGAAAAAGAGACAGAGAGAGACAGAGGTGGAAAGAAAGGGAGATAGCATTCATCAATTTATTATGGTTAATAGTACATTGGATTTAACCAATTTGTATTTATAATTATTAATATGCAATATGGTTGATAGAGTCAATGCCATCAAAATAAATCCATGGGCATATTTTGATAGAGGATAGCCTTAGGAAAACATTATTATACTTGTAGGATTAGCTGATAGATCCTGAAAAATGAGACCACATTGAACCAATTTGGTAATGATTCTTCTCTGCCTGTCTCTGTTTCTGTGTTTCTCTTTCTATTCTTCCAAAACTTCTACAATACTTGCTTCACCTAAAAAGTAAAATTAGACTATTAACTTCAACAATTATAGTTCTTCCATTTCTTCAGCATAGTTAAGGCATTTCCAAATCACAGAACAAAATACACTCTCTAATTAAACACTAATTGACTTTGACAACTGCAAGTCAGCAAACACAGATGCCTCAAACTTGTGACTCATTATATTCAAAGAGACAGTTATCACCACCTCTTAAACAAATTTGTCACAGAATATTTTCATTTTAATTGTGAAATATCAAGTCAACAGCAAGGGCTTATATTAAAACATTAGCATAGATTTTAAAACTTCTCAAGGAAATGAACACTCAAATCCATTAAAGACAAAATACCCTATCAACTTAAAAGACAATAATAGCTTGGCACATTCATTAGTACCTTAATACTACATGAAGCCATTACATTGTTCCCATATATCTATTAATACTGTTTCCACGTCTATTAATATAATTAGCCATAATATGGAAAACATTCAATATGTTGAAACTTGCAAAAAGGAAATTTAAGAAGGGTATTTTGGAGAATGAGTGTGGTATTTTCTCCATCTCTTCTTGTCCAATGGCAATAACAAGACGTTGGCCTGGGACTGCCATCCCAGAGATACATGTAATTATTTTTTGCACAATCAATGAAATATTCTGAAAGTTGAGCTAATAAACATATTGCTCAAAATTAGGGTTGTAATTTTAAGATTAATGTTTGGATTGGGTTTCCTTGCCATCTTAATCATTTATTTTCATTGTAGCTTGAAACTTCTTGAACTTCCATTTCTTATAAAATATGACACATAATAACATCTGTCTCAGTGAGTAATTATTACAATTATAAATGCCAGTTTAGTGTTAACTCATTGCCTAGAACATTAGAAGCTCTTTCTACATCAACTATTTGTAGTATTATTACTTTGTAAAGTTCACACAGTGATTTCCAATGAAGTAGACTTACATTTCCACTTTGCAGAAAAGGAGAACTAAATTTGGCCCATGGATACACAGCCAATAGGTTTTAGGGGTTGGATTTTAAAAACAGTCATTATCTGGGAGTTGACATATTGTCATAGTTAGCTACTTAGCACAGTGCCTGAAAAAATAAACTTATAGCAATTTCAAAAACAGCAAAATTGCATCAATATTTGTATTGCTTCAGTGTGTGCCTTTTTCTCTCTTTTTACTCCTGCCTTTTAAAAGAGTGTGTCAGACCACGTAGGAAGGTAAAGGAAGAGTACACAGGAGATAGAAACCCAGCAGACAAGGTATTTATACCAAGTGGCTGGGATCTGACAATAGTTTAATCTCTGACTTCAGTTTTATCAGAGATGTTAAAGCTGAAGAAGCTGTGCTGGACATCAGATCAGTGAGGCGGGTCTGTTGCTCTAAAGCTGGCTTATGATCATTTGCCTCATTGGTGGTTTGGTTTCATAAAGTGAAAAAATGTAGGACTTTCCCTCTGTGCTTGATTTTGGCCCTTGTTCTTGACTTTGACACAGCTACTTACCCCACTTCTGTTCTTGAAATTGTTTCAATCTGACACTAAGAGAGTTGAAGGGCAAAGTGAGATTCAAGACCTGTCAAAGTCAGTCCAACATAAAAGGGCATTTTGGCTTCTGCTCCTCTAGTATTAGCCCACAACAGGTGTCCAATTTTGATTTTTCTATGCCTACTCCAGAGCGAGTGCACAAAAGTCCAGCTTCTGTCTTCGTTTTTACATGTTACTTGGTTTGATGAATGCCTTGCAGCATTGCACTCAACTAGAAATTGTTTATTTTTCTACAGTCCCAACAAAGGAAAAAAAAGATAAACAAACCAAATAACCCTAAAGCACATCTGTATGTTTTTCTTTCCAAATTTGGAAAAGTTTAAAATAATTTAGAAAGGAAACATAACTGGTTGTATCAGATGGTGATATTCCATTTTATTAGATGTATTTTTCCTCTTTTTCAAAACTAGGTAGATAATGTAACTCATCAGGCAGTCTTAGGTAATTCAAAGGATCAATATAGTCAAATCAACTCCTCAGCAAATCAATGTGTGACAACTGTTCTCGTCACTTCTAAAGTGTCCCCACACATCATAAGGTACATCTTCGGCATAAAGCATAAGAGGGCTTTGTGACATAGTTAGATATCAACGTGGCTTCCAGGTATTGTTTTTCTTTCACAATTGCAATTCATAAATGTATGGCTGGAAGCTGGCATTTTCTAGTTGTAAAAGAGGCTGTCTGATGTCTTTCTGGCTTAGAGATGTGAATCTGACCCCTGTTCCCTGCCACTCTTGTTCAGAATCCTTATTCTTTCATATGTCACCCTCTGAGGTAGCATGAGAAGAAAGTTCAGAGGAAAGGTCATATTCTGGGCGGACAGCTTGCATCTGTCTGAAGGGGAACTTCATTTGTTTCCACTTTATGCCATTTTATTTGAAAAGGGGTGTTTAAGTGATATTTGCTTGCTTCTTGCTCTACTAGTGAGAAAAATTACAGACCATGGAAAAACAGGTTAGTGGAAGCTGTCAAGTATTTTCTTCCCAAAAATAGTTTCAAATGTTTTATTTAAAAATACTTCTTAAATTTTGTTTGTCTTGATAAATAACAAGATTTTTTTTTTCCAGTTGTGAACCATACCTCATTGATGGAATTACTAGATCAGTATTTCAATGGGATTTTTAAAGAAATTTATGAATATAAATTACACCAACTAATATGTTAGCAAATGGTCATTAATACCTACTATTAAAGCAGACAAGCTGAAATATAACTTCTAATATATCATTGCTGATAATACATCTTTGCTCAACCTTTTTAGAGAGCCGTTGAGAGGTATTTGCCAAGTATTAAGTGAACCCAGCATTTATATTAGCAATTTTGCAAAAACATATATATTCTGTAGACATCTTTGTTCATCTGTGACATTAAATGTATAAAAATATTTATTGTGGCATTGTTTGTAATTTTATCTATTGAACATATAGATTGTTTTTAAGTTTTCTACTATCTAAACAAAATAAAGTACATTAAACAATAGTGTACTAAATAGCCTATTAATAATATATATCTAGATGCAGTGACAAAGATGATTTCATATGTGTAACACCTAAAAAAGAGAAACTTGTAAGGGATGATGTCTATAAAAGCAGTTTATTAAATTAAACTATTTGGACCAAATGTTTGATTCCATTTACTAGGTATGATCATATACAAGTTATCCAATGCCTTTGAACCTTAGATTTTTCCTCTGTATAATTCTCAGAATAATTAAAGTAGGTATGTTTTATACAAATTAGAAAATTTAATAATGAAAAATAGGATAATAATATGAAGGGGATATTTTTTCTACTTATATAATAATTCAAATGTTAAAATTAAATATTTCTGAATTGCACAATTATGTTCATAATATTCAAAACAAAATTTACAAAACGTACATCACACAACAAACAATTATTATACAGTGATATTTCATTAATGAATTAATATATAAACTGTATTTCTAATAGTTTGAAACACTATATATACTCCACATTCCAAGCACTGTGTTTGATGCTGAGGATACTATAATGCTCTTACCATATCCTTTTATTTTGGCAATAAAGAGTTTCTGCTTGCCACTCATGGTGGCTCATGCCTGTAATCCCAGAACTCTGGGAGGCCAGTGTGGGAGGATCACTTGAGGGCAGGAGTTTGAGACCAGTCTGGTCAACATGGTAAAACCCTGTCTCCACTAAAAGCACAAATATTATCTGGGTGTGGTTTCGGGTACCTATAATCCCATCCTGGGTGACAGAGCACCACACTGTCTCAAAAGAAAAAAAAAAGAAAGAAAAAGATCTTATTGCATTTTTGTTAAATATACTGTATTCTCATCCCTTTCAGTGAATGAAACAAAAGTAATACAGCTTTTTTTTCATGGATTTAAAACAATACATTAAAATTCCAAATTCAAAATGTCAACAAAAGGAAAAACTTAACGAAGGGCATTAGACATTGTGAATTTTAAACAATGACAACAATACCGATAATACTAATGATGATACAGTGTTTATGACTAGGAAGCTTTTCAATAAATGTTAGCTAAGTACCTTAACTCAATTAGCTTACAACAATAACTTGGGAGCAGCTGTTGCTATTCACATTTTGTGAATACGAAATCTGGGCTGAGGAGATATTAAGTCACACAAATATAAGTAGCCACATGCAGAGATACTAAATTCAGATCTTCCCTACTTTAACTGCTATATCATAGTCTCACAGCAGTTTTCTTACCCTAATAGTTTATTGTATTTAAATTACTGTACATATTAATACAGAAAGAGTTATATTTGCACATAAACCCATATGTTAGAACATTTTATTCCTAAGGAAGTATCATAACTTTATATCTCAATTTGACATATAAACCAATACTAAAATCATATTCAGGTAACCAACTATAATAATATTAATAGTAATAAATAATTAGTCTAACATCAACAACAAATTTTACTTGCTAGAATATGCAAATATCAAAAAAAGAAAAAATAACATTTATTATCCAGTTGGAAGTTTATAGCAATAATTGAAAGCAACCTAATTTTAATTATATTGAAAGCTTTTCATCTGCAACAAGTGTCTGAAGACAATAAAGCAAAGTATTCAGAAGCCTCAATGAAAAGGATGTATTACTTAACCAGAAGGTACAAAAAAATAGTAAAAACAGCCTAGATTAGGAGGCCCATTTTCTAGGACCTATGTTTTACAGGCAGCTGGGGTTATATAAATCACAAGAAAGGAAGACATGAAACAAACCAAAAACAAACAAACAAACAAACAAAACTTCTTCACGTCAATACAATTCTCAAACACACTGGAATGTTCAGCATCAACCCACCCTTTCCCTAAAGGCAATCTATGAAACAACACTATTATTCGAATACAATAGCACTCAGACACCACAGGAAATGTACTGCTCAGTTTTAGAGTCTAAGTTCATTAAGCAATGTCTGACATTCATATATGATAGGTCCACCTTAATCTTAGGAATTTTTTTAAAGAGGACTGAGATACATCAGTTCTTTCCTCAATAGAGCAAATGAACTCAATAACGTGTCCATAGAAGATGGACCCCACAGTAAATAAAGTGATTGAGGGTAAAAGAGGAAGAATTTTGCTATTATGGTTTTTATGTAGTCACATATACATTTTATTGAAAAGTGGGGAAAGCTCTGGCCCTTACTATTTCTATGAAATACTCCTGGTAGGAAAAGAAATAGGCACCAGGCACCAGGATGGAGGATATTTGCCAATGTGTGAAGACATTTTTGTTAGATGCAGTCTGGAGGTGGTGCTACTGACATCCTGTGTGTAGAGGCCAGGAATGCAGCTAAACTTACTGTGACACACAGGATAGCCTCCTACAACAAGCAGTTATCCAGCTCACAATGTTAACAGTGCTAACACTGTGAAACCCATCATATATAATATGTAAAAATATGATACGATATGATAATTTTCCAGTACTGTGTGACTGTGTGGATGGAAGATCTTAGTATCTACACATGGTATCTGTAAAATGGGCATATTAAGTTACATATATTGCACGGGCATTTGAAAAAGAAAAAGTGGACCAAGATTCTCTACCTGGTACATGTTACCCCTCACATCGCTTTGAAATTTTAGCTTTCTCTATGTCTTATTTTTTTCATTATAAAGAAATTTTTGCTAGTATAATTTTCATCACTCTGGAGATATCTCTTTTTTAGGCCCACCAATACCACCAATCTCCCACCACCAAATTTTGAAATGTTCTCACCCCTGCCTGCCTACCTTCATGCATACACTTTGTTTTACTTTTGGACTGAGGATTTGGTTTCTATTGTAGAATAGGACCTCGCAGTCTCTTTTTGAATTGAATGCTGAAGAAACGTCATCTTTAATTAAAATGATAATATCGCCATTTAAAGATGAAAATGCATACAAAGATCTGAGTAGTAACGGTTCAGTTTTATATGGCTTAGCAGGCTGACTATTGCAAGAATGCTTCTTAACGTCTGGCTATCTTTGAGAAAAAGAAAAGAAAAAGAGAGGATCTTGCTTTTCTAAAGATATGAATTCTAGATCTGATTGAAGAGCATTTAAAAAGGATTAGGCAATTCTGACTGGAAAAAAAATATGAATTCATGTTGAAAGTTTTATAGTTGACTGCAGTATAAGTCCCATCAACTTTTCCTGAGCAAATTTATGCATGGCTTGCAAGCTGTTGAGGAACTTGTATCTCTTGTAGCTCCAACAGAAATAGGACATGTAAGGCCTTTGTGCATTCCACTCAGGGTGGCTTGAGAGAGCTTGAACAAAAGAAGAGGATTGGAAGAAAGAAGCCAAATGATTCAAAGTGAATCTGACCTCCCTAATCTTTATTATCAGTTAATGATTTGCTTCCTAGTTTATCAAGAAAATGTAAAAATGACTTCCACATGGAGAAACTATCATGTTTATAAATTTCAATGCATAAGCTTCCATATAGGTCTATATTCTCTCCAGTTAACTCAAATGATCTTGCTTCTTATAAAAGCCAATCCTCCCACTAATGTACAAGTTCCAAGAAAGTAGAGACCCCAAAGTTTGTGTTATTTGCTGTTGCATCCTTTATACCTAGAAAACCACCTAGCACATAATTGACTGACAAAATCATGTTGTAAATTACTTAATCAATGCAGTGGTTTCAAAAGTAAAAGGAATGTAGAGGGTGGTTGACTGGCTGCTCCTGGGATCTTCTGTATGGGGTACACTCTAGTGCCACCATCAAAAATCTGTTCTTCAGTACATTCGGACTAGAAATAGTTCAACAGCCAATCTTCAAAATTCACAATTATTAAACTCAAAGAAACAAATTTATTTTCTGGTACAAGTTTGTCAATGTGAAATGAGTTAAATATCTTATGCTGCAGCAAGATTTTCAATAGTTTCTTTATATCATATTTTAGAAGAATCTTTTATGACTGGCTGTGCTTCTAAAATGTTACAAGTTGGAAATAAAAGCAAGAAATTATAAGACTATATGAGCACAAATAATATTAACCAACAATTTACACTGATTATCTCTGGATAGCAGGATGATTTTTTTTCTTTTCTGTGACTTTCTATACTTTCAAGTTTCTGTCTCTCACTCTCACTCTCTCTTGCCCTCACTCTGTCTTTCTTTCTTGGTGTATATGTATATAAACAACAGGCATAACACTTTTAAAAATTTCTTTATAAAGTATATGTGTATGCAAATGTGTAGAAACTAAATGTGTATTTTATAATCTGTTTGGTATTTATGATTCTAATTAAAATGCTAATTGCTATTTTCCTGGTCATTATAATCATCTTATCTGGTGTGCATGAGTATGTTTGGAGATGGAGCAGGGTTGTAAATAGCCACTAGAGAATAGCTTGGCAACAGTGGAATCAGAACAAAGGGCACTGTCTCAGTGATATCACCTTCTGGGATTGCTATAGCTATGTAAGAATTGCATTTTCATCTTCATGTTGGTCAACCAGGTAGATATGTTTGAGCCCATAGCTGGGTGTCCAATCCATCCACAATGCTGGAGACACTAATACATCTCTCTACTACAGAATCTCCATTACCAACCACCGTATATCTCTTCCTCCATTTATTTATACCGTATCTCTTGAGAGAGAATCTGGGAAAATGTGATCATTTGAGCTGTCAGAGTGCCTAGATATTTTTGAACCTTGTATAAACCTGAATGAGACAGAGGTGTGATAGACCTGCCCACCTTTTAATTTACATAATGGATCAAGTTGCTTCCAGAGACTGAACTCATTAATCTAAGCAAAGAAGCAAACAAACCCATTAAAAACTGGGCAGAGAACATGAACACACATTTCTCAAAAGATGAAATACAAGTAGCAAACAAACACATGAAAAAAATGTTCATCAATAATTATCAGAAATACAAATTAAAACTGTAACGAAATATCATCTCATACCAGTTAGAATGGCTATTACTAAAAAGTCAAAAAACAACAGATGTTGGCATGAATGTGGAAAAAAGGGAAAACTTATTCATTGTTAGTGGGAATGCAAATTAGTTCAAACTCGATGGAAAACAGTATAGGGATTTCTCAAGTAACCAGAAAAACAAGCATTCAACTCAGCATCCCAAAGGAAAAAGAAAAGAAAGCATTATATAAAAAAGACACCTGAGCTTGTATGATTATCACAGCATTATTTACGACTCCAAAGACATGGAACCAACTTAAGTGTCCATCAGCAGTTGAGTGGATAAAGAAAACGTGGTGTATATACATTGTGAAATACTATGCAGCCATAAAAAGAATGAAATCATTTTCTTTCCTATAACTTTGATGGAGCTGGAGTCCACTAGCCTAGTTAACTAACTCAGAAACGGAAACTGAATACCACATGTTCTCACTTATAAGTGGGAGCTATTAAATGGGTATACATGGAAAAAAAGATGGAAACAATAGACACTAGGGACATCCAAAGGGGGACGGTAGGGGTTCAAAAATTACCCACTGGTACAATGTTCATTGTTTGGGTAGAGGGTACACTAGAAGCTCAGTCCCCACCAGTATCCAATATAGCCACGTCACAACATGTATCCCCTGAATCTAAAATAATATTTAAAAATAATAAGAAACTAAAGAAGTCAAATTTAACCTAGAATAAGTTTTTAGATGCCACAGCGATCTCAAACAGAACGGGTAATCATGTTGCTCTGGATGTCAAGGCTTTAAGACACTCTGTGACAAACTTGGGGAATCTCTTCTACAGTCTGTTAATGGGCAGTCAAAAGTATAATTCCTTAGATATACTAGCTTAATCAAATCAAAGCTATTTCGATTTTATCTATGAAGATCTGCCACTCCCAAAGAATTATTCTTGAGTCTAAGGGTGTCTTGACCACTTGCAAGATTCCCAGTACACGTGAAAAAACTTCGGGTGGAAACAGCAACGATGCCACAAGTGTAGACGCCCCAATCGACAGTGTTAATAAGTCTGTTTGTTTATCATGTTTTCCACGGTTATAGTCAGATACAAGAGGATAGTGAAAAATAGAAGAGAGAAGTAAATAGAAAGTACATTGGAGAGGGCTTCTGGGATTTCCCAGAGTTACTTAGGAGCTTGGACACATTTATCTTGGACCAACATTAAAAGGCATGGCAAACATCAGCAAATCAAAATTTACAACAGCTACCAGACCCTCAAGGTAGCTATCACTTAACCCCCTCAAGGTAGCTATCACTTAATTCCAGGACTGCCATTGCTTTACATTTGGTTTTGGTTTTACATTTGCCTTTTCAAGTTCAGAAACAATAGAGTAGGCATAGAAATCACACTGTCTTTAATGGGGTTGGGGAATGAATATTCCTTCATGGGAACATGAGGACATTGAGAAAATGTGGCATATATGTGCTCTAAAATACTATGCAGCCAATAATAAGAATGAAATTATTTCCTTTGCTGCAACTTCAGTGGAGCTGGAGTCCAAGACTGCTCCTCAGTACGGCTCTGGAAGGCATCTGTGGGATTTTTCATAACAACGTAGCCTGTGGCAATACTATTCCTATCTTTGAGGGCATAGATGCCAATGTAAAAATTTATAATTTATATTATCAATGCCCCTATACAAAGAACCCCCTATATTTACAGTTCAAATGATTTCCATTTATTTATTTTTATATCCATTTTGTCATCTTTTACACTTCATGAAACAAATAATTAAATAATAATTAAATTTCTAATAAACATTTTACTCGAAGAGGGTATTATGAAGAAAAGGGAATGAAAAGATCCTAATGGGCCCTTCCCTTTGGCAATGATGAAGCCAGTGGAACTATGAGGAGAACAGAAAGAGCTCACTTCCATGCTGGTGAATGGCAGAAATACTGTTGGCATTAGAGTCTCAGGGGACAATGTGTTTCTTTAAAGGAAATTTATCTCTCATAGTTCACCTCATCTCATAGTTCACTGTTGAGGCAAAACTTCTCCCAGCATGTTTTGTTCAATTTCTTCTGCTCATGTTTGCTGCAAATTTCTATTTAATGTGACATTTCTTTCAAAACTTTTAGTAACGTCTGCTATATATAGAATCTGCTTATGCATCTATGCTTGCGATTACATCTCTTTTGTTAACAAAATTTTATACAAGGATAACTCATGGAGGTTCAAGTTTTGCATAATCCCAATTCTTGCAGAAAATGGGAATATTATAATTCATATATACCAAGTAGTTTTTTAATAATGGAAGAGTGAAATAAAGAGTGTTTTCAGTTACATTTTATTTTTCTGACACCAAAAGCATTTGTTTCCCTTTCTGCTGGGCTGCTACCTGTCCCCAGCAGATGCTTTTTTATTAATCCTTTAACTGTGCCCACTGCCAACTCATTACCTAAATTCTCGGAGTTCTTAGCAGGAAAACTTCTCTTTCCTGAAGCCATTCCTCTCTCTCTCTCTCTCTGTCTGTCTGTCTCTCTCTCTCTCTCTCTCTCTCTTTTGCTTGGTATACTCATCTTTCTTTTCCATACTACCTTAGTGGAAGGGAATGAAATTCTCAAATCTTTGTTAATCTGTAAAATTGGCTTATGTTCTCTTCAGAAACACCACCTCCTCTCAGTGAGTTGTTTCCCTATCTGGAGTAAAATAGTCTGACAAAGAAAGCTATAAGAAAACTAAACTGCTTTATAATTATGTGACATCCAATTACTTATTTAAAATATATTGGCAGCTTCTCATTTATTTCACTTCCTTCCAAATTACATCAATTTCAAGAATATCCTCCGATCATGATCTCTATTTAGTCTATCTTAGAAATTATACAATACGGTCATGGGAGCAAGTGTTTCTGTATCCAGTTATTAAAGATAATACTCCCTATATCCTCATGGCCCCATGAAGGAATATTTACCTTTCCCAACCCCATGAAAAACAGTGTGATTTCTATGTGTATTTTCTATTGTTTCTGAAGCTGAAAATGCAAAAGATATAGTTAATGATCACTTATTAACTCTTTTTAAATTTCATTTTATTTATTTTTCTTCTATTTTAGAGACAGGATATCTTTCTGTCCCCCAGGCTGGAATGCAGTGGTGCAATCACAGCTCACTGCAGCTTCAAACTCTTGGGCTCAAGCAAGCCTCCCACCCCAGCCCCTACAGTAGCTAGAACCAAAAGTGTGCCACCATGTCTAGCTAAGTTTTTGTTTTTCCTTTTTTTTTTTTTTTTTTTTATATGGATGAGGTCTTCCTATGTTGCTCAGGCTGGTCTTGAACTCCTGGCTTCAATCAGTCCTCCTGCCTTAGCCTCCCAAAGAGCTGGAATTACGGGTGTGAGTCACCCCACACAGCCTAACAAAATTTGAACTTCATTAGTATGTAATTTTGAGCTAATTAACTAACTTCTCTGAATCTTACATTTCTAATAGTTAAAAGAGGGATACATAATACTACACCTCATGTAAGAATGTCAGAGCCTTAGAAAACTTAGATTAAAGACACCTAGTATGTCACTTGGTGTATAATGGGTGATTAATAAGCCTTACATTTCTCACCCAGTTTTTCGGTACACTTCTGTAAAGATCTACTTCACAGTTCAAGCCAATCCGCTGACTTTTGTATGTTCGAGTTTCTTCTCTGAATTTACTGAAATAATGACTATAAACAAAAATACCAATCCTTACAATTTTTAATAAACAACTGTTTTATTGTATTTTATCTTTATATAGACACACATGTCTCTCTATTTTCTTGGATAAGTCTGTTTTGAGAGAGAAAAAATGCTTCTGAAACCAATTGATTCATCAGCCAATGAAACTTCCTATGTCCCAACTGGCAAAGTTTTGGCTCAGATCATGCAGAAAATAGAGAATAGGGAGATCCGTGGCATGAAGACAGAAAAAGTAGATTATGGAAATCCAATCTTTCCCAATTGTTCTTATCATTACAATATCTGCAGCTCCCTGGGACATCCTCAAAGGCTTGATGTGAAATGAACAGATGTCCTGCCTTTTAATTTAATTTCTGCTTAATTTTATGCAAAGACTAACCGTTTTTCTTAAGTCATTTTTATTACAGTTCATACAAGAAAGAGCTCTTGCAAGTAATTACTTCATAAAACTTGAGGGAATAAATCACAGAATTTCAGGATTAATAGGAAACGCAGGCATGAATCTTCCTTACATGCCAGGAGAGAGCCTCCTGAAATAATATGCTAAAATCATAGAATGCTGAAAGAAAGACAGAGTAGAAAGAAAAATCATCTTTTCCAAATGCTTAATTTTGTTTCCTGAAGAATCTAAGCCCCAAATAACTTAGGTAAGCCACCCAGGTTCCACAATTGATATATGTCATTCACCCTGGGCCAATACCTGTATTGAGTCCTCACAAACACCAGCGGGCAAATATCATTAAACTCTGGGAACCAAAGTTACACAACTTGCCAGTAGACCCAAACAGTCACTGGCTAAAAACAGGACTAATGATATAAACCTCAAGTATTGGTAGGAGTGCAGACGAATAAACAGTAAATGTACATGTACTTGGTTTTTGATTGGTGTTTAATATTGCATCAAGTATGTTGTATGCATTATGTTAACCTCTGGAGGGTCATTTCTACCACCGTCCTCTCAGAAGTGTTAGAATATTCTAAAATGTCAGTTGAAAGGCAGGGAGGGTCAGTGTTACTGGATCCAGGCACAGATACTGGGATTGACCCCATGGGGCAACCAAGAAGAAACAGGCAATTGTTAGCTCTGTCAAAAAATGCTTGCTACAGTTCAACATTTAGGATTTAGCTCTGATTCCTTGGAGACCTCTATTTCGCCTCTAAGACAATTTCCTTCGGGCATACATGGGGAAAAGAAATTTTTAAAAAAGCATAACAGCCAAGCCAGATTTCCTAGAGTGTAAGTATTTTTCAAAATTAACTGAACTGTCAATTTACTCTAAAAGAAGGCTATTAGGAACTTAACTTTAAAGTGACAGAAAGTTGTCAGAAGCACAGTAAAATGCACAATAAACTTGATTAGACTTTACTTGAAAGACCTTCTTATATTGAGAACTTTGCTTCCTCCGGTTATTAAGACAGAGTAATTAGTACTATATAACCAAAATTGCCCTTCCTGACAATCTAGTTCAATGCATAAGTTCCCCATTTGCAAAGACTCAGAAGAGTAAAGTGATTTTCTTTATTTCTTAGCACAAAAAGATATGACACATAATTTATTAGCCCAAATCCACAGCTACATTCACCCATGCTTTCTCTTCAAATGCTAGCTACAAATGAGAGAGAGACACAGAGTAAGAGAGAGGTTTTCAAAAGAGAAGAAAATGAAACTGTAAACATTTCAGGATGTTAAATCAGGGTAGAAGCAAGGGAAGAAGATCAAGAAGAAGCATTTTCATCGTTTAATGGAAAGGAAATAGAAAATATGAAGTCAAGGAATCTAAAGATATTCATAACTTTAAGAAGGACTAATCAATAACTCAACTTTGACAGTGAAGGAAATGATAGATAGGATAATGGACATAAGATATATTTAATAAAAGGTTGTCTTGCTTTCTACTCTTTACCATCCCATTTAAAGTTTGGAGAGGGTGGCAAGGGACAGGAGGAAAGCATGGTGGGTGGAAAAGTGAATATGTGTAAGTATTTTAGGAGCTCACTAGTCCAACCCAGAAGGCTGTCAGACACATCCAGTTGTGTGCAGGGGTGGTGGCCTAGTTTTGCCAAGTTGTCTAACATTTCATGAGAAGCAGAAAATCTGAATTATTTAGTAATATATTTCATTGTTTCTAGAAACATGTATCAATAAAGTAAAACGTTTTTCTCAGTTCGTTCAGCTTGTAGATGACAAATTGAGCACTTCATGCATCGTTGTCAGCACGTGTCAGTTTAAACTAAAATCTGCTAATATTCTGCTGGCCAGATTACTTTTCTCTTTGTGTCTACTGAAGGACATCCAGCAAAGATCAGAAAGCCAAGGGTAAAAACACAAGCAACACTAGTATTTAAGGCAAGGGAGAACATCTAAAAGAAAACAAATAGAGTAGAAAGATAGAAATAAAAAGACTCATAGAAAATGAAGGGAAGACTGGAACATTTAAAGATAGGTATAAAAAAAGCTAAAAGAAAAGAAAAAGGTGTAACCAACTGCATCAAATTCTGCCAACTATTCTTATAAGCAGAGACTGAAAAATAATCATTCAGCTTCTCAATCATTAGCATATTCGTAACCTTGATGGATACTATGTAAACAGTTTGATGTTAACAAAATGAGATTTCTAAGTGTTTGGAACAAAAATGAGGTTATAGAATAGACAGAAATTCTGAGTATCACTTTATGAAATAAAGCTATTTATAACTGTCTACTCTGTCTTCCCCTTACATGGGTTCCATGATTTCCAGAGCTTTTATTTTAGAAAGAGACTTGATCCATAAATATTGTCAAGGAAAAAGACCCTGGGCTTTTAATAGATTAATTTGGCTAAAATGAAGATGATATCAAAGAGACTAGCAAGAGATGAGGGAGGAAAAGAAACTGATGTTAGCCAGCAGAGGTATTTAAATGTCATGTTCAAAATTTCAACCTTAGCACATTAATTGAGCTAAGGTTTTTTTAATTGAGCAACCTCCATTTCATTGGCTGAAATATTTGGCAACAAACATTTATAATTCTTATAGTTATATGAGTTTATTCTGTAGTACCCACACTTTATGGGTACCAAACCTCCCAGACTAATCTTTGGTTTCAGTTACAGCCAAGGCAGGCAGTTCCCATGCATTCCAACAGTGTTACATCTGAAATTTCTGCCATATCTGTCACGTTTCCTACTTCAGATTTTTTGCAAATGCTCGGGAGCTTGCTCAGCTGATTTACTGAACAGCACAAAAATGTAAGGGAGTTGACATTCCTAGTGGCCAGTTTCTACCAATGGAGAATAAAAATGATAAACAAATGCCTCCTATTCTCTTTTCCTTAAAAGTGATGCATACTACGTGGTACTTCAGAAGCCATCTGTAGGACGGAGCCCCAGCTATCCACGGTGGGAACTAAGTCCTTTACTCAGGATTTGCTGTCAGAAAGATTCTAAGACACCTAAAACATCTGGGTAGTTATTCTGCGGTTCCTTAGATAGAACTGCATCCAACTTCAGAACATGCTATTTCACTAAGGTGTCCATCTTCTTTGCACTATGCCACAGAAACTCTTCACATAAGGGAAACTAAAGATTTTGGGGAAATACAAAGAGAGACTTCCTGATGTTTTTCAGGGAAAAAAACAATTGGTAGAAGTTGACAGAATAGAGTGGAAATAGGATCCCCTTGTGGGGAGTGGTGAGGGAACGTCATTATAAGATAGCTGTTTTCCTCATCATGCAGCTCCCCAACTGAGAAATCTTCTGTATACCTCACATGGAGGAAGCCGATTCTCTAACTTTGCCCTTTTAAAATGTACCTCTCTTCCTTTGGGAAAATCAGCCTGTTGGGTCCTACAGTTTACTGCATTTTCCCTAGGTAGTCATTGTTTCCACTGCAGTTTCAGCAGTATTTTTGACGGCTTTGACAGTTCAAACTAGCCTGACATTTCCAAAGTAGCATACAATGAAAAAACAGCTGAGTTCTTGATTTTATAAGTATTTTCAAAGAAAAGAGAGGCATTTGCTTCCAGCTTTGTCATTCCTTATCTTAATGAGCCTTAAATTGATAGATTAACCAAGGCAAACTTATGAGATTTTGCTGTTAAATTTAATAAAGGTTTTACAAATGGATTTGACACAGTGTTTCAATGCCCACTTAAAATACTGAATCATTTGAGACCAGGGAAAAGAGTTATTAAAAGAAACATTGGGGCACTGAAGGGCAAAACACTTTTGGAAAACTACTTAAAACAAATGTTTAAATAATGAGTAGCACAAAATTCTACATACCGGAAGCATGCTCATATGAAATAATAATTATATGATTCGTGTGATTATGGGTAACATCATAGATGGGCCTTCCACAAAGAACTTAAGGATTAAAAAACACATAAAATAAGACAATGTGATTATTTTCAGTCAGTTTGTTTTCTAGGAAAGTGGATCTTGTTAAATAAAAAAAACTTTTTTATGCTGCTGAATTTGGAAAGTATGAAGGTGGGCCTGGAGCCAATTATAGCAGAACGTGTGCAGCAGTGAATTATTGTTTTTTTATTAAGAGGACTCGTGTAGTTCACTGGCAATCCATGCAGGAGTAAGGGAAGAAGAGAAATGAGCAAAGAAGTGAACATCTTGAGGGGATATGAGGTGGGCGATTATGACTGAAAATAGTTTAAATGTTTTCATGTTGTTGTAATCAAAGTTTATTTTGAAGGCTATATACTTGTGTGTGTTGAAGTCGTTTTTGTTGTGATAGAATCAAATTTCCTATTATTTTTCTAATTCCCAAAATCATTGTAGGAGTCCATTCTGCCATATTCCATAATAATTTTGTAATACCTATTACACTACACAACGCTTTTTGTGAAAGGGACATTTTAAGGAATCTGAGAAAAAGAATTTGATACTTTTCAGAATAGAGATAGCATGTACAGAGGCTGGCATAGAAGAAGAATAATCAAGCAAAAGGAGCTCACTAACCGTCCTTATTGTCTTCTCAAATTTTGTTTGCTAAAACATACCTACTGTAGGGCTTTGATTTTATGTAATGATTAAAAGAGTGGATTTAGTAGACATTTTCATGACATGACCCTTTGAAAAGGGTCAGGAGACTCCAGCTGATATGTGAGTTATGCAGATAATAGTAACATGAAATACATATTAGTAGTTAAAAACAAAAGAGGGCCAGGTGCTGTGGCTCATGCCTGTAATCCCAGCACTTTGGGAGGCCAAGGTGGGCAGAGCATGAGGTCAGGAGTTCAAGACCATCCTGGTCAACATGATGAAACTTTGTCTCTACTAAACATTTTGCAATCTATACATCTGACAAAGGACTAATATCCAGAGTCTATAAAGAACTTAAACAAATTTAGAAGAAAAAAACAAACAACCCCATCAAAAAGTAGGTGAAGGATAAGAACAGACACTTTTCAAAGAGGACAGTTATGCAGCCAACAAACATGAAAAAATGCTCATCATCACAGGTAATTAGAGAAATGCTAATCAAAACCACATTGAGATATCATCTCACGTCAGTTAGAATGGCAATCATTAAAAAATCTAGAGACAACAGATGCTGGAGAGGATGTGGAGAAATAGGAATGCTTTTAAGCTGTTGGTGGGAGTGTAAATAATTGAATCATTGTGGAAGACAGTGTGGCAATTCCTCAAAGATCTAGAAATAGAAATACCATTTGATCCAGCAATCCCATTACTATGTATATGCCCAACGGATTAAAATTTTTCTATTATAAAGACACGTGCACACGTATGTTCATTGTGGCACTGTTTATGATAGCAAAGACTTGGAACTAACCCAAATGCCCATTGATGATCATCTGGATAAAGAAAATGTGGCACATATACACCATGGAATACTATGCAACCTTAAAATCATGTCCTTTGCAGGGACATGGATGAAGCTGGAAACCATCATTCTCAGCAAGCTGAAACAAGAACAGAAAATCAAACACTGCATGTTTTCTCATAAGTGGTTGTGGAACAATGAGAACATATGGACACAGGGAGGAGAACATCATACACCGGGGCCTGTTGGGGAGTGGGGAGCTAAAAGAGGGATAGCAGCGGCTTTGGGGGATTGGGGAGGGATAACATTAGGATGAATACCTAATGTAGATCACGTGGGGATGGATGCGTAACCACCATGGCATGTGTATACCTATGTAACAATCATGCACAGTCTACACATGTACCCCAGAACTTAAAGTATAATAAAAAAAAGCATTTTCAGAGCTGATTTATATGATATAAAAAAGTAGTAGTAACTTATTTATCAAAGACTGTGAGTCTAAAAGCACATTTAAATTCCCTTCCTTTAATGTACCTCTCTGCTGTTTCCACATCTACCTCTAAATAATAAATAAATAAATAAATAAATAAATAAATAAATAAATAAATAAAACTTTTTATATTTGAATTCTTTAGACATGCTTTTCAGTTATATAATCATTACAATTTCCTGGCCACCACCACAACTAATAGCACTACCACCACCTCTATTGTCCTTCTCTCCATTTTGTAAATAATCTTTTATTTCTATTCCTTTTCCCCTGAAAGGTTACTGCCAAAAAAAAAATATCTGTTGTTTCATTGGCAGCAAATGTTGGGTAATGACACAAAATAAGAACTAGAATGTTTTACATGAAAAAATGAAACAGTAATCTCAGAAGGAGAATGAAAGTTATTGCAGAGAATAACAAACTTTAAATAATTAATTGTGGTCAGAGAAAAGAGGTGGAGGGGTGAGAAACTGCAAGAAGAGACCTGGACAAATGTAGAATAGGGCAACAAGACAGCCAGTAAAGGAAGTAAAACGTTTGATTCAATCGGGAAATTAAAAATAGTGAAGGTTATGACCATGACCAGTACTGGGGATACATTGTCATTTTCCTGTATTTTCCTTATCTATCTTTTTCTGATGAATTATATGATTTGATCGCAGTGAAGTTCTAGACCAACAATAGCTTCAATCAGTCTGGTCTCTGGTTTTATAGGAGACAGATCTTATAGCGACAATAAAACAATACAACCAGGGAATAAATTCAGCTCTTAAAGAGAAGGACAACAAGAGTTGATTGTGATAAGAGAACCATAAGTGACCTCTGGGTCCTGCTACTCTTCTAATGCTTCTTTATGAAATTTTTACTCCAAGCCTGAGGGAAAGAAAATCTAATGTTTTGTTTCACTAACATTACTGGATATGCTGAAGTCTCCAAGTATTAGAGAACCTCACAGTTTATAAAATCACAACTCTTCATAATTTGAATTTAACTTAATCTATGTTTAGTCAGAGCACACAATGACTAGAAAGTGAAAGAAACAAAATTGACATACTTGGGAAATAACAAAGGTAAAAGTATTCATCACACTCTGGATACTTTTTCCAGTACAGAATGTATTGTTTCCCCTATTGTACAGATGAAGAAATTGAGGCTAAGGTTGATTAATAATAAAGTCTATGGAAAATCATCTGGTAGTTTTCGAGTCTAGATGAGTGAATAGAGATTTTATTGCCTTGGCTGACAGCCACCTGCTGCACAAGGCATTATGACAACCAAGAGAGTAGACAAATGGCCAGTAATTATTATTATAGACATTATGAGCTATGTTACATCACTGACTTGTCTATGGTTGGTTTTTAATTCCTTTTATAATGTTGCAGGAAACTTTAGAACAATGTTTGAAAGTGTGGTACAAATACAAAAGCTGAAATGCTAAATTGCTGAAGAAAAATCATCAGTAATTCACTGGTATTCTTTAAGTTTTCAAAATTGCCTCAGAATCAGTCTCTCTAGAGCTTTGTCTGTTCCAAGAGGATGGATCACACCCTCCACTAAGGGAGTTTCGGTCATTACTGTCTCCAGGAGATGATGTGGCAGAAACCCAGTGTTTTCTTTAGAAGCCGTGTCTATTAATTACAATAAAGCACAGAACAGAGGTGATGTTCCAGCTTTTGAGAAGTCTCTTCACACCACATTTTCCCCATTATCACAGGTAATAGAGCCAGTTTACAGAAAGCAAAAAGCAAATATTCCAGTAAGTCAGAATAAAATAGAAAGACATTTAGTCAGCTCTCAAATTAGCAACTGTTTATTTTTATTTTTTCCGTTTTGCACATAACACTCTTACTACTGTGTCTTTAACGTGGAAGTGTTTATTTTACGTCCTGTTAGTGGGAGTGTAAATTGGTACATTATTTCTCCGTATCTGTGGGAAACATGAATCAAATGCCTACCAAATGCTTATATATCTTGATCTAGAAATTCTTCTGTTCCTAGCAAATTAATCCTGAAGTGAACATCAGATCTTTTAATCAACATGTATGTACAATGATGTTTTTACATCAATAATTATAATAGTTATAACACTGTAAAGAACCCTTACAAAGTTAGACATAGACTTTAAAAAAAAAACTATATTTAAAAAGTCAGTTATGTGAAAATAGTGAATGGCATGAGAAATGAAAATGTAAAATACAGCTAAAGAGTATATATTTGATATACTAAAATGTTGTGGTGTAGTTATAAGCTCTGTGCGTGGTATGTGTTGTGTGTGTGTGTGTGTGTGTGTATGTGTGTTGAGTATCCCTTATCTGAAATACTTGGGACAGGAAGTGTTTCAAATTTTGAATTTTAATAAATTTCAAAATATCTGCATTATACTTCTCAGTTCAGGATCCCTAATCCCAAAATCCAAAACCTGAAATGCTCTAATGATTATTTAATAATTTCCTTTCAGTTTTATGTCAGAGCTCAAAATACTTCAGATTTTGATTTTGGATTTTTGGATTAGGAATACTCTCTCTCTCTCTCTCTATATATATATATATATATATATATATATGTATATATATATATACATATATATATATACACACACACAAATATATACACATATATATGTACACACACATGCAGACACACATACACACACATATATAAAGATTATACTATATATAGATATATAGACAGGATGTATTATGTATTTAAACACATATATAACGATAATAATATTAATAATTTAATCTAAAAATAAACTTCATTTAGATAAAACTATGTAAAAAAGTAAACAAAAGTAAAGAAATGACCAGAAAATAATATTAATTATATTCTTTGTAGTTGAATTTATAGATGACTTTTATTTCTTTTTTATTTTTTAACTACGGGTATATATTCTGAAGGAATCAAAAAAACAGTGTTCTGATTAAAAATAATAGTCATAATTAGTATAAAGAAGTTACTCAAGATAATAGGACTTAAAAAAAAGAAGAAACAGACAAATAGATCAATAAAATAGAATACAGATCCCAGAAGTAAATCCTCACATATGTTGTCAAATGATTTTTAATAAGGGTGTCAATTAAGTTGGGAAAAGACAGTCTTTTAAACAAATATTCTTAGAAAAACTGTATATCCAGAGGTCAAAGAGTAAAACTGGACCCCTACCATGCACCACACAAAAAAATTTAAGCAAAAAATGGATCTAAGATTCAAATGCATGACGTAAAACTGTAAAAGTCTTAGAAAAACTCATATGGGAAAACTTTATGGCATTAAATTGGCAGTGATTTCTTGAAGATGGTACCAAAAACATAAGCAACAAAAGTTAAGACAGAAAAACATGAACATCTAACTTAAAAACTTCTGATCATCAAAAGATACTGTCAATACAGTAAAAAGGCAACCTATAGAATAAAAGAAAATATTTCCAAATCAAATACTTGACAAAAGGTTAATAATCAGAATATATGAAGAACTCAGACAACTCAACAACAGCAACAACAAAACATATAACTCAATTTAAACATGGGCAAAGAACTTGAATAAGCATTTCTCCAAAGAAGATAAGCAAATGGTCAAAAAAGATGAAAAGATGTTCAACATCACTAACCATAAGGGAAATGCAGATCTAAACAGCTTTGATATGTCACCTCTGAATAGATTCCATTATCTTTGGAATGACTACTGTAAAAAGCAAACAAAAAAACTCAGCAAATAACAAGTGTTATGGAGATGTGGAGAAATTGGAACCCCCATGGACTGTTGGTGAGAATGTAAAATGGCACTGCTTCTATGGAAAACATGATGACAGTTCCTCAAAAAATTAAAAATAATATTACCACATGATTTAGCAATTCCACTTCCTGGTATATATATCCAAAAGAAGTGAAAGCAAGTTCTCAAATAGATATTTGCACAACCACTATCACAACAGCATTATTCACAGTAAGCCAAAAGGTGAAAGCAACTCAATGTCTGTCAAAATGAATGAATGGGTAAAATGATGTCGCATACACATACAATTGAATATTACTCAGCCTTTAAAAAAGAAGGATGTTTTGACGCTTCTGCAGAAGGATGGACCTTGAAAACATTATGCTAAGTGATATAAGCCAGTCATTGGGAAAAAAATAATGTATGATTTCACGTACAGATTTCTGGAGGTTTCCAGAGTAGTCAGCTCACAGAAACAGAAAGTGATTAAATGGTGGTTGCCAGAAGATGGAAAGAGAGAGAACTGGGGAGTGTTGTTTAATGGGTCTAGGGTTTCAGTTTTGTAAGATGAAACAATCCTGGAGATCTGTGGCATAAGAATGTGAATATACTTAACATGACTAAACCGTGTGCTTAAAGATGGGTGAGATGGCAAATGCTATGTTATATGTAATTTACCAGAACTCTAAAAAGAACAGGAATATGAGGTGAGAAGGGGCAGTCTCTCTGAGGCAGGAACCTGGGAGCAGAGACCTGAGTTTGAAGATAAAGTCATGGACAGATCCAGAACTTTCCTAGAATCAAAAAGAGAAAGTGAAGGCTCTGGGATAGGACTAGGTGAGTGTTTTGAATAAGAGAAATCAGTGCTGGAGCTTAAGGAAGCAGGGAAGTTAGTAGAGGTGACATCACCGAAGGCTTCAAGGTCAAAGTTGTCCTATATTGTAGGACATGCAATGAGGCTGAATTTCATTTTTTAAACAAGTTAAAAAAAAAAAAAAAAGAAGAAGGTTTTGAGGATAATGATCTAATCTGATTGACTTCTTTCATCTCTTGCTAATGCGAAGAGTTTTATGAGAGCAAGCACAGAGAGCTGTTCTATTATTCAAAACCAGAGTAAGAGGTGCTCTTGAGTTACTTGGGTAAGTCACATCCCCTCTAAGAGAACCTAGAATATGTGTTTCTCCTTGAGAGTTGGGAAACCAAGATTTATCCATCTAGTAATTCTAATGATTCTATACAGGAGTGGAAGGTACTGACTATTATATAACACAGGGAGACTGAGGCTTAGGATTTCACTTAATCGATAGTCCTATCTTGTTTCTGTCCCTGTACACTTATTCTGTACAGAAACTTACGTTTGACTATTTTTATTTGGAAAGAATATAAAATCAGTACTCTAAGGAATGTTGTCTTTTCTCATCCTCCCGCATTTGATATAAATTCCTTTTAGTTGAGAGGCCTGTGGGCTACAGCTGGGGGAGAACTGGGGAGAGAAACTAAATTAGAAACACTGAAAACAGCAGCAATATGGGGGTCCTGCTTTTTCTACTTTTTAGCAAGTTCAGTGCAAATATTATTTTAAGGAAAACAGTGCAGGATTTATATTTGGACAAAACTGATTTCAAATCTAGCTTTGACACTTAGGAGTCAGTTTTGAGAAATCGCCAATGAAGCACAACAGGGCTGTTTTGGATTTCATATCCCAGCTTTAATCATCCTTTATTTCCTTACAATGTGTACAGCAAGCCTTGTACTTCATTAGTAACTACACGACATTGATAAAGCACACGGATGTTGAAGACATTCAGAATAAGTCTAATCCTAGCTGTGTTGTTTTCAAGCTTTGTGAATTTTTTGAAACTAGCTAAGCCTTAGTTCTTTTTACTTTTTTTTTCTTTTCTTTTTTTTTTTTGAGACGGAGTTTCGCTCTTGTTACCCAGGCTGGAGTGCAATGGCGCGATCTCGGCTCACCGCAACCTCCGCCTCCTGGGTTCAAGCAATTCTCCTGCCTCAGCCTCCCGAGTAGCTGGGACTACAGGCACGTGCCACCATGCCCAGCTAAGTTTTGTATTTTTAGTAGAGACGGGGTTTCACCATGT
>PVKV010007383.1:0-21125 GCA_004027835.1 Alouatta palliata | reverse complement strand
AATGGTCTCGATCTCTTGACCTCGTGATCCACCCGCCTCGGCCTCCCAGAGTGCTGGGATTACAGGCGTGAGCCACCGCGCCCGGCCAGTTCTTTTTACTTTTTACCTCAAAATGAATTAATGATGCTTGCACTTCACATAGTGGGTCTTACCATTTGCCTTCATTTTTCCTCCTCCCTATTCTTTCTACTTATGAGTGAATAGAAGCATGGGTCTCAGTTGGTGCCTATAAAATGCAGGTAGGAGGTATGCAAGGGTTTCCAAATATTCAGTTTTCAATTTCCTCAAAGATAAGAAACCAGAAAAAAAGAAAATCCCCAGAAGATTCACCAGGCAGGTGATCCCTGGGATGAATTTGGGATAGGTATGCAGGAGACAGGATTATAATGTTGATTCTGTCATTAATTGGTTCAATCTGGATGACCTCAAAGATGGTCAGTTCCCTTACATGGGCCTTAGTCCCTTCATCATGAACTAACCTTGGAAACCACAGACTCAGCTGGAAGGATTTAGATAAAAATGAATGAGTATTTTACTCTATCAGACTTCTTTCCAACCATCTCTTTTCATCACAGATTCTTTTGCTTTAGAGAAAAGCCAGAGAGTCAGTCCCCCATCGCATACCCCTCTCACTGTCTCTTTAGGAGACTCAATGTATAACTATCTTTGGAAACTGCTGGATTTGATGCTCACATAGGCCTTGCTCATATCTCGCTCTAAGATTCAGCAGCCTTTAATGGTCTCCTCTGATACTTTCAGGATGTCCTCTGTTTAACTGATTAGGTTGCAATTGACAAATAATTAATCAGTTGTTTTACTTATTTGGGCTTTTTGAAATAATCAACAAGGGGAGTGATAGGCATTTTCACTGCAAGGCCTCAAAGAAAAGAGAAGATTAAGCAAAATATATATCATAGAGACTGGAACTTGTTTCTGAAATAAATTCCTTTGGGATATAATGCAGCCCTATTGATTAAGTATATCCATTAGGCACTGGAAATTATTTTAACTTCAAGGAACTGGTAGCTTAAATAGGGACATATAGCTCTTACAACATACATTCTTCAGGGCTAGCAGCTATTGTTCGTTCTGCAACCCAGTGATGTCAGGATCAGCATTTCTGCAAGATATTTGAAATTTTCCTCACTCTAGTTGGCTCAAGATAAACGAGAAGGATGATGTGTTGCCAAGTATTACATCCACATTTTATTAGGGTGAAGGGACAGGGTGAATGATACTCTTTTCAGAAATATTTCTTTTTTAAAACATACCTATTTCTCTGAGGAAACACAATTTCTGCTGAGAAGATCTCAAGTTTCAATACTTTATGCATTTTTTTTACTTTAGTTATGCTCTCTTTTTATTGTAGTAAGATATACACAGTATTTTTTTTTTTTACTTAAAAAAAAGGAAACTCATGTCTTGGTGTGGCAAAGGTATTCACCAAATATTCTGTCTGAGGCTCCGCATCTCTACACCCCCATTCAATTAGGCAGGAGCATGGAGCTACATACTGGACAGTATAATGCACACAGGAGTTGCCAGATGGGACTTACAAGGAAGCTCCTTAAAATGTAGTGTTTTTATTTATTCGTCTTTATTTTATTTTGTTTGTTTTAATTAAGCACATTATTTTCCTCTAAAACTTCAGGGACCATTAATTTAAAAGCAGAACCATAAATATTTTAATATTCTTTACTACAAGATACTAAGTACAAGCAGTTTGGAGACAGAATTGAAAGCTATTCCCCAAATGGCTTCAAAATTGTTAATTTAAGATACAGTATTACTGAGTAGTAAATAAAGGGCTAGTTTTAGGGTTACTTAGTCATGAGTTAAAAATTGTTACGTGTTTATGTGATATAATAGGAATATTGTGTTTTTATTTGTCTCAGAGAAAGACTAAAAAGTCAATATAATTTATCCTCAATTATAAGAGAAAACTGCAGTTTAGTGAAATTAAGTAATGGGTTTATGGCTCACCTGTAGTTGCCACTTTGAGAACCAAGGTTTTATATGCATTCATTGAATATTAATTTCCATCACTTTTTTAGGTTTGAATTTCACCCAGTACCTGCCTCAAAATAGTGTTCAATATGCATTTTATGGTCATAAAACTAAACAATCAACAGATTCTATTTCTGTAATGTACATAAATATAGATACTTAATCTTTAATCAATCAGGATAGTGTAAAGGACACTTCCGAACCCCGACATCATTGAGTAACCTCAATTTTGTTCCCCAGCAGTTGATATACTTTATTTCCATCTATAGAACTATGCACTGCTCTATTGGGAGGATCTGGTATGGCCTAAAGAGACATGAGGGATTCTGTTCCCTGTCTCTTTAAGAGAACACAGATGAAGACTTAAGCTCAGAAAGTTTTTAACAACTTTTTTTGTCCTCTCAACATTTGTTGTTTACAGTTGCCTCATAGACCAAGTTCATAGGAAAAAATAAGAAACTAAAAATAAACGAGGTCTTTCATTCACAGGGGTAATGCAGTTACATAAGTCAAAGTGGCAGGTCATATGAAGCCCTCTGTGATTCCTTGGGGTTTCTGTCTCATTTCACCGGCTAGCAACCAGCGAAACAGTAGGATATATATTTTTCAATTAGGTTGTCAATATTTTGACCAAACAACCTATTTATAACATTCAAGATTACTGTTCTGTTCATGAGAACCGCTGGAGGCTGCTGTGTGCAGAAAGTCAGCTTGAGATTTGAAATAGCATGATTAAGTAGGGCTTACTAACTTGCTTCCCAGGTTTCATCTGCCTGTCAGTCATGTAAGTCTAATACACTCATCATTGTGGCCACTTATCAGAAATCACCACTAAAGAACTTATTCATGTAACCAGACACCACCTGTTCCCCAAAAACTATTGAAATACTAATAAATTAGCTCTTTAATTAATAAAGGCAGTAATACCTAGCAAGCAGGCTTTGAGGTTAGTCTACCTTGTTTCTAAGTACCATCTGGGACATCAGTACTTGCATAACCTTTACAAATTGCTCTTATTTTTCTCACTTCAGTTTCTGTATCTATAAAATGAGGAAAATAGTAATGTCTGTTGCACATAGTTGTTGTGAAGATTAAATAAGTTATTGCATGTAAATCACTCAGATAATGCCTTACATGTAATAGACCCCAATAAACATAGTTATTATTTAAAAAATACTGTGCCTACTATTGATAATATTAATAAGAAAAGTAATAAGAATAAGATAAAAATTTAAGACTCTAAGTTTATTTGGAGATAAACTCAGTGGATATTGAAGAATCGGCTTATTAACTACTCTTTTTTCTCCCAAAATACTACTTAGCCACATGACCATAGCTTTCCTGTGGAAAAGCAATGTCGACTTAGGGATCCTGCAGACTTGTTAGATATGATTGATGTTGAAGGTCAATAATCTCTCCTGTTACAATTACAGAGAGAGGCGTGTGTGTGTGTGTGTGTGTGTGTGTGTGTGTGTGCATACATACATACATATAAATTATAATTGCCTACCAATATTAAAGCCTTAATGGGCTTAAAACACTGGGCAGTAATTAAACACTGAATAAAAATATATGGGGTAAAAAAAGGGAGAAAGAAAACCATTATTTTATAAATACATAATAAAAGAAAGCATTTTATTTTTATTATAGACATTTTCTCTATTAAAAATTATATTCTCAATTACTAAAAGGTGATTCATAGCCTTTTAATATTTCTGTTACTTTACGTTTTCATGAGATCCCAATGGGCACAATTATATCCAAAAATGTAATTATCTAGTGTAATGAAATTGCATTTGTTTTAACTGCTGTGTTTATAACAAATCCCCATCTGAGAAATGGAGATATTCAGTGTCAATAATCAATTGACCCAAATTATAGAGAGAACTTTGGAAAACATACACATATAAATAGAAAAAATGTAGGAATGGTCCCAGGAAACCTTGTTGGATCGTGTAGCATACATTATTATAGATGCAAAATAGAGATATTTACATACTTTGGGTCTTTAAATATAAATAGAATGCCTTGGGAGAAATTTGCTCAGAAGCAATATTTAAAATGTCAGAGTGACACAAAGCAGTATAAGGTCACAAGAAACTTTATAAAGACATTTCTTTCTTTCTTTACTTACCTTTTTTTCTTACTGCTTTTTAAAAAAATTATAGTACGCATTCTGGCACACCGACCACAGGCCACTGCCATGCCTCCCACATGTCTAGCACTTTACTCACTCTTAAATACAACTGATTTGCCCACAAAAGCACAGATCACACTGAAACTGTCTAAACATCTGCTGCAGTCATTGGAACACCACTGATTAAATTTCAACAATCCACCTGCTCCTCCAACTCGACTGTCCCGGTACTTCAATGCCTCTTCTTCACCTTGAGCTCTTTATGTCCTATCCCTCCCACATATTACTTTCTGCAGCTGTGTGTCTCTTTCCAATCTACAGGTTTTAAAAAAAATGATAAGCCTTATTTGTATCACAGGCCTACATGGAGCCTGCCCTCTGAGTGGGTGAAGAGGTAATAATGTCCATCCACCCAATAAGGTATGTTAGGCAAATGAAGCCAACATTACTCAATGTCCATTACAAAATTATTCATCTGGTCCTCTTCAATTGTGAATCTACCCATGGGTATATCTCTTAGGATATACTTACATTCATACTTCAGTAATTTTACTAATAGTTAAACTTTTACTATTTGCTAGTCATTATTAACCCTTCAATTCCCAGTGCTTAGAAAATAGTCAAATCTTCTCCTCTCAGAGCATACATTCTAGTGAAATGAAATTTCACTCATCAAAAATTATCTTATTTGCTTAGGTAGCATAATAGGTATGAATGAATGAGATCAAATGAGGAAAGGGATAGAGAGGAATAACTTTATCAAGGGTTGTCAGAGAAGACCTCTCTTGTGAGGTGAAATTTACTTTCAATTGAGGATAGTAAGTAGAACCCAGTCATGTGGATTATTTAGGGAAAAAGAAAATATTTCAAGGCCATCATCAGGATTGAATGATCTGTAATGAGGATGGGCTTGATCTGTTTGATGAACCCACAAGGCTGGAACATTGTGAAACAAAGGCAACAATGTAGGATACAACGTTGAAGAGAAAGGGGATGATCTATGCTGTGCCAAGTTATAGAGCTTGGATTTATGCCAAGGACAAATGGAAGTCACTAGAGGCTTTTAAGAGGGTGGAAGAATTTGTTTTATGCTTGTAAAAATTCACTCTGGAGTCTACATAACAGAAATTATTGGAAGGTAAGGACAAAGATCTGATGAGAAATGATGATAGGAAGGAGGTGAGATATGATTAGTTTTAAAACATATTTTAGGAATATCATATTCTGTGTAAATGTTGGAGATACAGCTATAAATAAGCCACATATAGCCCTCGCCCTTATAGCATTTTTAGGTATGTGGATTAGAAAGACACTGAATAATACACCATGAGTACAAGGAAAATCTTCATTGAGAGATGTTCAGAAGAATCTGGGGTGGATGATGGGGACATAGTGATAGGTGGAGTAAGTTACATAGAACTGCCTTACTCATATATTCTAACTATGGATTAATAATAAAGCCTACTTACTCCTTACCCCTTCCCAGTGGACTGTATCAGGCTTCTGGTGGTCCTAATTCAAAGCTAAAGAAATCATACTACATATGTCAATAGTTTGTGAATTTCCCACTCATGGAATGCTTTACTGAAAAAAAAAGTCAGAACAAAATGTAGTTTTATTGAAAAATAACATGATTAATTGAATACATACAGGATAAAATACTATCAAGTTGTATTAAAATTTATATTAAAAATGTTGGCTCAAATTTGAAATATTCACCAAACATACAATTAATATGTGGGAAGAAGGCATAGAATATGAGGGAAGAATAGCTTATGTGCCACAACAGTGGCAAAACGTAAGTTGATGATTAAAATCATAATTAACTGGTCAGGCTCAGGGGCTCATGCCTGTAATTTTAGCATTTTGGGAGGTTGAAGAGGGCAGACCACCTGAGCTCAGGAGTTTCAAGACTTGAGCAACATGACAAGACTTTACAAAAACAACAGCAACAACAACAAAAAAAACCTAGTTGTGTGTGGTGACACATGCCTGTAATCCCAGCCACTTGAGGGCCAGAGGTGGGATGATCACTTGAGCCCAGGAGGTTGAGGCTGCAGTGAGCTGTGACAGATTGTGCTACTGCATTTCAGCCTGGGTGACAAAATGAGACCCTGTTTCAAAGAGAAATGAATAAATTTTATAATTCTTAATGCTAATCAGAACTTTTCTGGGAACCTAGATTTGTGATTCCAGCTTCATGATCCTTGGGCAAGTTACTGAATCTTTCTCAATTTGTTTTCTCTTTTGTAAAATTTAAAATGGTGCCTACATCATAAATGGTATAAGAACTAAATCTGATAATTCAGAGTGAGTGTATATGTTAGCGTTCAGTATGTTTTAGCTACTGTTATTATCACACTCTCTAACCAGCAGGCACTGATGAAGGGAAGAAGCCCAGCAGAATTGCTGAGAACACAATTCCTGGAACAAACGGCCTGGGTCGACTACTGGTTCCACCACTTCTACATCACAAATCTTTTCTCTCTTTTAAAACAGCAAAACAACTTCTGGGCAATAGCTTTTATTCAACTCACCTCCCCTTTCTTTTAAAAATTCCAAATTCTTTATTACTCTTGCTTTTAATAACATATCAATGTGGTAATTGTGATAATGCTTGCTGGCTTTTCTTTTTTCTTTTCTTTTTTTTTATTTTTATTTTTTGCTTTTCCTACCAATTGTCAAAATATCTTTCACATGCTCATTAAGTGTTTGTCAAATGAATGGAATAACAAATAAATAAAAGTATCATGTACAGAACAGCAAGAAACCTCCAATGTAATGTGCTATCGGCGTTACTCCAATAACCTGGGTCTTCAATCTTCTTACTCTTTCCCTTCTTCTCCATCAGCATTTTCTGCCTCTGTTATGCTTTCACTTGAGGAAATGAAAGGCTGATCTGGCATTGTAAAAATAACTGAAGTCCAAAATTTCACAAAATTCTTCCCAAATTACTGTCATTCACCTTGGCCAAGTGAGCTTTGTTTCTCTGTACATATATGACCTCTCGACCTCTGCCCCTCAGTGGCAATCCCATTTCCTTGGGGCTTAACGTGGTTTTAGAATGCTCAAGCACAAAAGGAAGAATCTCTACGAACTAGGGATTTGAAGTTGATGTTTCAGCAAAGTGCAGAAGTTCAAATCCTGACTCCACTAAAACCAGTTCTGTTGTCCAGAGAGAGCATAACAATGCTTTTCAGCACTGTATTCTGTTTTCAATGATTTATGGGACCTTTATTATTCTCTTTGCCTCCATTCCTCCCCAGAGTCACTTCCCTGCTCTTCTATTGGTTAGCATAAATGAGAAAATTTAAAATATGTTGCTACACAAAAATATAAAGACAAAACAAATGACTTCACTGAGTCTGTGAAACCCATTTAATCTAATCCTTACATGTTTATAGGACAGGCAATTGAGATTCCAAATGGAAATTGATTTGGGAATGGCTGAATGGGAAGCAGGAGCAGCAGTCATTGAAATCCAAGGGCTGAGGAAGCAAATTAGGTCCTACTGGGCCTTACGAACAGTATCCTTCAGAAATCACACCATCTTTTTGCTTAACTCTGCCTAAAGCTGAATAAATAAATTCTCTATTAAAATATATATGTAAATATCAATTGAACTCTCACTAAATATTTACAAACTACCTTCAAAAAAAATACTACTGGCACACATAGTTTTGTCACAAACACATGCCTCCTATCTGCTACCATTTAGAGTGTTCAGTTGTTTGAAAAAATGGTTTGTTCAAGAGAAATTTGTTCATTTGCTTCTATGATTCTCCATCTTTCTCAAAGACAAAATAAAATGCATTGTTTACCTATAAAAATATAACTTTTCTATAGTCTTTAAAATTTTTATATGTATATATATATACACACATTTACACATCTATATTTCCATTGAATTTTAAGCAAAACTGCTCTATATTGTATCACAACAAGAAGAACAACTGTTCAATATCCTTGAGCACTACCAAAGGCCAGGCACTCAATTACATATTTTACAATTATTTTAATAAATCCTCAGAGAACCCATCTCAGGTATTATTATTATGAATAATTTCAAATTTGAATAGATACAAAAACAAAAACACTGAAACTCAAATGCTTCAAGAAATATGCACAATATCACATACTTATTGAATGGTCTAACAGGAACTTGAACGTATTTCTGTTTGTTATTTTTGTGCTTTCAACTATCATGCACTATTTTTTTTCCTTCTAAACTTTCATTTCTCTCTCTTTTATCTACAATGCATTATTCTTCAGTCATGTTCATAGCCTCTCCCAGGATGGGCAGATATCCTTGGTATTAGAGGGTCTTTATTCTCCTTCAAAGGTTGAGGCTTGAATAAAGAGTAATTGGGCTTGTGGTGTTACTGATTAAAACCTCTCACTGTTCCCTGTCCTGATCATCTGGAGATGAAACCTTAAGCTTCAAGATGCCCAGAATTTTTCATTTAAGTTCCAGACCCAAAATCCAAGTTTTTGTTTGTTTGTGTGTTTGTTTATCACAAAAGAGCCCATACTGTTGACTTGGTCTCCCTTGTACTTCTATATATCTTGTCAAAGGAGACAGTTTTTTTTTTTTGTTTTTGTTTTTGTTTTTATAGGATCCAAGGTTCTTATGTTTAAGATCTGGATCTTGTTACAGACTGTGGCACCTTGGTCATAAGCATCAACATTCTTTCATTCATAAAACTGAGATGATAACCTATATGACACTGTATTATTATAAGAATTACAAAGCGTGTTCACATAAGCTGTTTATTAAAGATGTAAAGTGGAGTATGTATAAGGGAATCTTCTGATTTTCACATCATTTTACAAGTCTACGTGATACTTTACATCTGGTGTGGAGATAATACAGCCAATTGTCTTAATTTGCCAAGAACTGAGGGTATTCTTAGGACACGGAACATTCAGTGCTAAACTAGAAAAGGCCCAAGAAAGTGGGGGCAAGATGGTCACTCTATTCGGAGCTTAGTGACATGACAGCCATATAGTTCCTCCAGTTCCTACAGGGTTAAACATTTAATCTTAGTATACTCAGCTCATATGTGACACCTGGGGACCCTGTGCTTATCTTATCGGAGTGTGTCCAGAAGTATCAATTACTTCCCTCTCACAGTCTGACATGAAACCATTTTACTGGATCTTTGCTTTGGGGGAATCCAGGTACAATTCACTTATTCTCCTATCACCAGGATTCTTAAAGAAGCAAAAAGATTGTGGTTCTTCTACCAAAATTTTCAAATGAATTATTATAGACTCTACAAACAATGTACATTTTAAAGAATTTAGAATAGCTATTTTATCCCTTGATAAAATTTTAAAAAGAAATGAGTGGGAATCAGAGGTAAAATCATAAACTGAAAACCAAAGAAGCTTTTATGTCCTGTTCCAGGTACTGACAGATATCAGTGTAAAGCCTAAAATTCTTTGAAAATCAATAAAACATATAATTTTGGAAATCCCAGACTGGTAAAGACCTTGTGAGTTCATCTTAGAGCTGAATAATAATCAGGATTATACAGTATTTTTTATAAAATACTAATTTTTCATTTTCAAATGATATTTCTCCAAACCTATTCTGCACATTACATTGTCAAGAAGCAACTTCTCTTTATTATATTTGAAACAATTTAAAATTAGTAATTGCGTATCTATTATAGTCTTCAGTGACATATTAGCTGTCTTTCCTCTTTTACCTTATTCAGTTCTTTGATTAAAAAGATAATACCTAGAATCTACTCCACATCTAAACTATAAAAAAATGATGTCAGTTTCAGGGAATATTATAAATGAAGAAGAAGTGTGTGTTTTGGGACAGATATTATACATAGGAAATCCGTCTTAACATCCTTAATCATCAATTGTCACGTAGCATGATGGTTAGAAAGGGAAGAAAAATAAAGGTCAAATGCAATTGAAGGAAACAGATGTATATATTCAGGCTACTACCACACTGTTTTAATTACTTTAGGGTTTTTTTTTTCTTTTGTTTTTTTGCTACATGTGCATTGATGGATGAGTGTATAAAGAAAATGTGATATATACATACAATGGAATATTTTTCAACCTTTAAAAGGTAGGAAATCCTGACTTATGTGACAGTGTGGATGGATCTTGAGGATACTATGCTAAGTGAAATAAGCCAGTCACAGAAGGAAAATATCCCATGATTTCACTTATATAACATATCTAAAAGAGTAAAACTCTTAGTCTTAGAGCAAATGTGGAATCAGTAATCAATAAGTATAAAGTTTCACCTAAGTATAATGAATAAGTTATAGAGATCTACTGAACAACATTTTGCCTATAGTTCAGAATACTGTATTGTACACTTAAAAATTTAAGAGAGTAGATTTTCCGTAAAGTGTGTGTACAGTAATAATGAGAATAAATGTTTAAAAGGAACTTTATTGACACTGCTGAAAGAAAAGAGGATGAAAGTAAGAAAGGAGAGAAAGAGAAAGAGGGAAGGAAGGAAGGAAGGAAGGAAGGAAGGAAGGGAGGGAGGAAGAGAGGGAGGGAGGGAGGGAGGGAGGGAGGGAGGGAGGGAGGGAAGCAGGGAGAGTAGGATGGAGGAGAAGGGAAGAAAAAGAAGGAAGGGTAAGGGGAGGTGAAGGGAGGGAAGGAAAAGGGAAGACAAGGAAAAGGGAAGGGAAGGGAAGGGAGAAAAGAAAGAGAAGAAAACAAGTGGCAAATAACATAGGAAAAGGACGAGAGGCAAAGAAAAGGGATTGAAGATGTAAGACATGGAAGATGAGTTGTATACTTCCTTTCTTCTATCTTGTATTTTAGATTCAGTGGGTAAATGCACAGGTTTATTATTTGGGTATATTTGGTGATGCCGAGGTTTGGGGTACAAATGATCCCATCTCCCAGTGAGTGAGCATAGAATTCAGTAGGTTTTTAATCCTTGCCTCCCTCTCTCCCCTCTGCCTCCAGTAGTCCCAGTCACTGTCACTGCCATCTTTATGTCCATGAGTACCCAATGCTTAGCTTGCACTTGTAGTGAGACTATGCAGTATCTTCCAGTATTAATTAACTTAGGATAAGGGTCTTCACCTCCATCCTTTTGGGACAAAGAATCTGATTTTTTTATGACTGCATAGTATTCTGTGATGTATATGCACCACATTGTCTATCCAGTCCACCAGTGAGGAGCCCCTAGATTTATTCCATTTCTTTGTTATTGCGAATAGTGCTACAAAAAGCTTTCAAGTACATGTGCCTTATAGGTAGAAAAATGTGTTTTCATTTGGACATATACCCAGTAGTGGGATTACTGAGATGGACAATAGTTCTGTTTTAAATTCTTTGAGAAATCTCCAAATCACTTGGCTGAACTAATTTACATTCCTGTCAACAATGTGTAAGTATTCCTTTTCTCTGCAGCCTTGCCAGCAACTGTTGTTTTTTCTTTTTCTTTTTCTTTTTTTTCTTTTTTTTTTTTTTTTTTGAGAAGGAGTCTTGCTCTATTGCCCAGGCTGGAGAGCAGTGGTAAGATCTCGGCTCACTGCAACCTCTGCCTCCTAGATTCACGCAATTCTCCTGTCTCACCCTCCTGAGTAGCTGGGATTACAGGTGAGTGCCACCTCGCCTGGCTAAATTTTTGCATTTTTAGTAGAGACAGGATTTCACCCTGTTAGCCTGGATGGTCTCAACTTCCTGACATTGCGATCTACCCGCCTTGGCCTCCCAAAGTGGTGGGGTTACAGGCATAAGGCATGACTATTGTGATATGGTATCTCATTGTGGTTTTAATTTGCATTTCTCTGATTATTGATGTGGAACTTTTTTTTATGTTTATTGAAACCTGTATATCTTCTTTAGAGAAGTGTGTGTTCATTTCTTTTGGCCATTTTTTTAATGGGTTGTTTGTATTTGTTTGTTCAATTGTCTAAGTTTCTTATAGATTCTGGAAACTAGACCTTTGTCATATGCATAGTTTATGACTATTTTCTCCCATTCTGCAGGTTGCCTGTTTACTTTGCTGATAGTTTCTCTTTTCTTATTTATTTATTTATTTATTTTTATTTATTTTGAGACAGTTTTTGCCTTATTGCCCAAGCTGGCATGTAGTGATGTGATCTAGGCTTACTGTAACCTCTGCCTCCCGGTTTAAGCAATTCTCGTGCCTCAGCCTCTTGAGTAGCTGGGATTACAGGTGTACACTGCCACAACTGGCTAATTTTTGTATTTTTTGTGGAGAAGGGGTTTCACCACTTTGGCCAGGCTGATCACGAACTCCTGACCTCAAGTGATCCACCTGCCTCAGCCTCCAAAAGTGCTGAGATTACAGGCATGAGCCACCACTCCCAAGCTGATAGTTTCTTCTACTGTACAGAAGCTTAGTATAATTAGGTCCCACTTGGCAATCTTTGTTTTTGTTGCAATTGCTTTTGAGGACTTAGTCATAAAGTCCTTCCAAAGGCCAATGTTCAGAATAGTGTTTCCTGGGTTTTATCTAAGATTCTTGAATTTCAAGGTCTTATATTTAAACATTTAATCCATCTACAGTTAATTTTTATATACGGCAAAATGTAGGGGTCCAGTTTCACTATGCTGCATATGGCTAGCACCATTTATTAAATAGAGAGTCCTTTCTCCTTTACTTATTTTTGTTTGTTGAAGATCAGATCACTATAGAAGTATGCCTTTATTTCTGGGTGTTCTATTCTGTTTCGTCAGTCTATGTATCTGTTTTTGTACCAGTACCATGCATGCTGTTCTGGTTACTGAAGCCTTATAGTTTGAAGGTCAATATAGTTTGAAGTAAGGTAATGTGATGCTACCAGTTTTGTTCTTTTTGGTTAGAATTATTTTGGCTATTTGGGTTCTTTTTTGATTCCATATGAACTTTATAATATTTTTTTCTAGTTCATTGAAAAAATGACATTGGTAGCTTTAAAGGAATACGTTGAATCTGTAGATTGCCTTGAGCAGTATGACCATTTTAATGATATTGATTATTCTAGTTCATGAACATAGAATGTTTTTCCATTTGTTTGTGTCATCTATGGTCTCTTTCAGCAGTTTATAGCTCTCCTTGTAGATATCTTTCATCTTGATGGTTTGATGTATTCCTAGGTATTTTGTTTTGTGGCTATTGTAAATGATATTGTGTTCTTGAGTTGGCTCTCAGTATGGACATTATTTACCTATAGAAAATCTGCTTACTTTTGTACATTGAGTTGTATCCTGAAATTTTGCAGATGTTGCTCATAAGATCTAGTAGCTTTTGGGGAGAGATTAAGGGGTTTTCCAGATATAAAATTATGTCATCATCGAAGATGGATAGTTTGACTTCCTTTTTTCAAATTTGGATTCCTTTTATTTTTTTACCTTGTTTAATCGTTCTGGCTAGGACTTCCAGTGCTACATCTCACACTCAGTGAGAGTGTGCATCCTTGTCTTGTTACAGTTATCGAGAGGAGTGCTTCCAGTTTTTGCTTATTCAATGTGACATTGGCTATGACTTTGTCATAGATGGTTCTTTTTACTTTAACTTATATTCCTTTGATGCTTAATTCCTTGATGATTTTATCATGAAGCAATGTTGGATTTTATTGAAAGCTTTGTCTGTGTCTAACAGTATAATTATATGGGGTTTTTTGGTTCATTTTTAATTCTGATTATGTAGTAAATCACATTTATTGATTTACATAGGTTGAGTCAACCTTGCATTCCAGGAATGAGGCCTACTTGATCATGGTGAATTAACTTTTTATATGACATTAAATTTGGTCTGCTAGTATTATATTAAAGACTTTTGTGCCTCTATTCATCAGGAATATTGGCCTCCAGTTTTCTTTTTTCATTGTGTTTTTGCCAGATTTTAGTAGTAGGGTGATGCTGGTTTTGTAGAATGAGTTAGAAAGAAGTCTCTACTCTTAAAATTTTGGAAAGTTTCAGTAGAATTGGTATCAGCTCTTCTTTGTACAACTGGTAGAATTTGACTGTAATCCATCTGGTCTGGGGCTCTTTTTGGTTGGTAAGTTTTTGATTACTGATTTAATTTCAAAACTTAATGTTGGTATGTTCAGTGTTTAATTTCTTGCTGACTCAACCTTAGGAGACTGTATTTCCAGTAATTTATTAATTTCCTGTATATGTGCTAGTATGTTAGCATAGAGGTGTTCATGATAGTCCCTGAGAGTCTTTTATATTTCTGTGGGAGTGGCTGTAATGTCACTTTTGTTATTTCTGATTGTCCTAATTTGAAACATCTCTTTTTTCTTAGTTAATCTAGGTAGCTATTTAGTGATGTTGCTTACACTTTCAAGGAACCAACTTTTATTTTCATTAATATTTTGTATGAATGTTTTGGCCTCAATTTCATTAAGTTTCACTCTGATTTTAGTTTTAGTTTTAGCTTTGTTTTGTTTTGTTTTATTTTTCTTCTGCTAGCTTGGGGGTTAGTTTGTTCTTGTTTTTCTAATCCCCTCTTACATGAAATGTTAGATTGCCAATTGGAGATCTTTCTAGCTTTCTGAGGCAGATATTTCGCACTATAAAATTTCTTAACACTTCTTTAGCTGTATCTCAGAGATTTTAGTATGTTGTGTTTCTAATTTGATTTCTTTCAAAAAATTAAGATTTTCACCTTAATTTTATTCTTTATGCAATTGTCATTCAGGGGCATATAGTTTAACTTCTTTGTAACTGTTTGACTTTGAGAGATCTTCTTGGTATTGATTTCTACTTTTATTCCACTGTGACCTGAGAATATGATTGGTATGATTTTGTGTTTCTTTAGAATTTTTTATTTTTTTATAAAGACGGGGTTTCACCATGTTGGTCAGGCTGGTCTTTAACTGCCAACTTCAGGTGATCCGCCCACCTTGGCCTCCAAAGTGCTTGGATTACAGGCGTGAGCCACCACACTTGGCCTCTTTTGGATTTATTAAGACTTCCTTAATGGCCATGCATGTGGTTGATCTTGGTGTATGTTCTGTGCAGATGAAAAGCCTGTATATTTTGTGGTTGATTGGAGGAGTGTTGTGGAGATGCCTATTAGGTCCAATTGGTTATTAAGTTTAAGTCCAGAATTTCTTTGCTAATTTTCTGCCTTGATAAATTGTCAACTACTGTCAATGGGGTATTGAGTCCCTCACTCTTATTATGTGGCTGTCTAAATCTTTTGGTAGGTATGGAAGTATTTGTCTTATAAACCTGGGTGCTCCAATTTTGACTGTATGGTGGTGTTGTTTGGTGATGGGTCTGAAAATCTCCTGAAAACTTTTGAATCACTCAAAAGTAAATACATAAATAAATCAAATTTTTTAGGATACTCACAACTTCTTCTACCATGAGAAACCAGTTTCCTGTGTTTTCTGTCTTTGTAGATTTGCTTCAATTTTCTGCTTGCGTGTTCTACCTTCTTTTCCCATGTTATCGTTCTTCAAAGCCCAGCTAAAATGCCAAATTTCCTGGAGTCTTCCCTGTTTTACCCCGTTATTGAACTTTCATTGCTATGATCTCTGTCTTTTTTCATTTATCATGTTCACATTTATCACAGTTATTTGGACACAAACATTGCTTTCCTTAACAGTTACAATAAAGTGAAAGACAGAGACCACATTTTCCCTCTATCTGTGGTTAGCACTGAGTCTTAAACAAAACTGATCCTCAGCTGTGTGTTGATGAATAATCAGGCACAAAACAATGTACAAAGTACACACTGAAATACTCAAAGACGTATCTTTCTGAGATAAATTTAAGGATCAGGCTCACTATACAAAACTCCAGTTTAATAATCCAGGCACAAAAATACAAAATCATATGTTCTCACTTATTGGTGGGATCTAAAAATCTGAACAAGTGGACTTATGGAGATAAGAGAGTAGAAGGATAGTTACCAGAGGTTGGGAAGGGTAGTGTTGGGGGTTGGGGAGATGGAGGCGGGAAAGGTCAATGGGTACACAAAATAAATAAAAAGAACGAATAAGACCTGGTATTTGATAGCACAGTAAGGTAACTATAGTCAATACTAACTTAATTGGACATTTTAAAATAACTAATAGTATAACTGGATTGTTTTTAAAACAAAGGGCAAATGCTAGGGGATGGGTACCCATTATCCATGCCATGATTATTATACATTGCAAGTCTATATCCAAACATCCCATGTACCTCATAAACATATATACCTACTGTACCTATTACGTACCCACAAAAATTAAAAATAAAAAGTTAGAAGAATGAAATACCTAGGAATACAGCTAATCATGGTGGTGAAAGATCTCTACAATGAGAACTACAAACACTGCTCAAAGAAATCAGAGACAACACAAACAAATGGAAAAAACATTACATGCTCATGGATAAGAGGAATCAATATTGTTAAAATGACCATACTGCCCAATGCAATTTACAGATTCAGTGCCATTCTACCAAACTACCAATAACTTTCTTTGCAGAATTCCAAAAAAAGAAAAAAACTTTAAAAAGTTTATATGAAACCAAAAAGAGCCCAGATAACCAAGACATATTTAAGCAAAAAATAACAAAACCAGAGGATATACAACACCTGAATTCAAGCTATACTGTGGACTGCAAGCCTACAGTAACCAAAACAGCAAGGAACTGGTAGAAAAACAGATGCATACACCAATGAAAAAAAGAATAGAGAGTACAGAAATAAAGCTGCACAACCACACCCATCTGATCTTTGACAAAGCCAGCAAATACAAGCAAAGAGAGAAGGGCTCCTTAGTCAGTAAATAGTGCTGGGATAACTGGCTAGCTGTATGCTGATGATTGAAACTGGACCTGTTCCTTACACCACATGCAAATATCAACTCAAGATAAATTAAAGACGTAAATGTAAAATGTAAAACTATGAAAACCCAGGAAGATAACCTAAGGAATTACATTCTGGACATGGGACCTGGCAAAGATTTCATGATTAAGATGCCAACATCAAATGCAACAAAAATAAATTGACAAATGGATCTTAAATTAAAATGAAGCTTCTGCAAAACAAAAGAAACTATCAACAGAGTAGACAGACAACCTACAAAAATGGAGAATATATTTCCAAACTATATATATAACAGAGGACTAATATCTAGAATCTTAACAATAAACTTAATAAGAAACTTAAACAAATTTACCAGAAATAAACAAACAACCCCATTAAAAAGTAGGTAAAGTACAAGAGTACTTTTCAAAAGAAGAGATATACAGGGTCAATGAGCATATACAAAAAATGCTCAACATCACTAATCATTAAAGATATGCAAATCAAAACCACATTGAGATATCATCTCACACCAGTCAGAATGGCTACTATAAACAGTCAGAAAATAACAGATGCTGGTGAGAGAGAAGAGAAAAGGGAACATTTATACACTGCTGGTGGGAATGTAAATTAGTTTGGCCATTGGGGAAAGCAGTCTGGCAATTTCTCAAGGAACTCAAAGCAGAATTATCACTCAATGAAGCAATTTCATCATTGGATAGATATCCAAAGGAATATAAATTTTTCTACCATAATAATGCATGCACTCGCATGTTCTTTGCAGCACTATTCACAGTAGCAAAGACATGGAATTAACCTATATGCCCATCAATGGTAGAATGGATAAAGAAAATGTGGTACATATATACCATGGACTACTGTGGAGCCATAAAAAGAGAACAAGATCATGTCATTTGCAGCTACATGGATGGAGCTGGAGGTGATTATCCGAAGCAAATTAATACAGAAACAGAAAACCAAATACTACATGTTCTCATTTATAGCTGGAAACTAATGGACACAAACAAGAAAACAACAGGCACAGTGTCCTACATGAGGGTGAAGGGTGAGAAGAGGGAGAGGATCAAAAAACTACGTGTCAGGTACAATGTGTATATACCTGGGTGAACAAAATAATCTGTACACCAAACCCTTGTGTTACAGAGTTTACGTATATAACAAACCTGGCATGTACCCCGGAACTTAGTGAAATTTTAAACAAAAAAGAACAACAACAACAAAAAAAATCTCCAGTTTAAGAAGACAAAAATGCATCATTTTTATTAATGAAATTAGCAATAAAGGAAACACTAAGGCCAAATGAAGATATTCTAAAACATTTCTTCATATCACCGGTATACTGTTTAACAGCTGCAGTATCTTCTTGAGAGCAATTTGGTTATGTTTATGAAGCTAGGAAAATAATAAATTTTATACATCAACTAGAAATCCTGGTGCTCTATTGGATAACTTTTAGAAACATCCTAATGGTCTAGAATTAGTAACTCTATAATGAACATCTTCATCTAAAAAAATGAAGGGAAATGCAATTAACAAGATTTCCTTGGAACATTCTTTAGAGTGATTTGTGATAAATTTAACTGTATTGAAAATTATATAGCTGTGAAAACCATAATAGTGGAGATTGTCAAGCCAATAGAAATATTATATACTAAGAGAATACAATTCTAACACAACTAGAATTAAATAAATTAGAAATAAAAATTGTATCCACATTGTTAAATAAGTACATAAAAAGGAATTGAAAGAGGAGAAACATGTATACTTTATTGGGATGGTGAATTTAGGAAAATTATTATCAATTTTTTGTTCTTTTGCCATCTTTTCATAATTGCATTCAATGTGTGTGTGTGTGTGTGTGTGTGTGTGTGTGTGTGTGTCTATGCATGTGTGAGAGAGAGAGTAAGAAAGAGAGAGAGGTGAAGTGGAGGAGGTGATCCTGGAAACTGACAAACAAGTTAGGGTCACATTGTTCATGAATTTTGGTAAGAGATGAAAAAAATTTGAATCAGAACAATGTTCATGGGGATGAGGAGAATAAATGTGTCTCTTACTGTCCCACTCATAATTTTTTAAAGACTTGCTTATATTTTTTCCCTCTGTATTCTATGGTATTGTTTTCTTGCATTTTCTGAGCTTTAGCAGAGGCTGAAAATGATCTCCAAATGGTGTACTTAATTAAACAAGGAAGTGACCAATATCAGAATAAATTTGCCTTTAAATATAGCCATTATCTATTGATTACCATGGAGCTTCCTTCCAATATTCTTTGTCAAATGCTAGTTTCCCATTTTACTTAAAAAGCCAGGAAGAGCTTCACTATGCTGCATCTATGTTGTGTTCTGAAATATTTGTCTCCCTGTGTCACCTTCTCCATCGCAATCAGCACTTTCTGCCACATCGTCTCCTGGGAAGCTTTATAGTGTCACCCTTTAATGGGCAGAGTCAGTTTTTTTTTGAGGACTCAAATGAAAATTGCGCTTTCTTGCATGGGGCCATGACATTTTGAGTGTTACACAATTAAATTACTCCATTTGCAGAAGTAGTTCAGTGTCCTGGCTATTTACTCACATGAGACACCTAATTTCCATATGCAAAATTGGAATACAACTACCTATTTTTCTTGTATCTAAGAGATCTCATAATATTTAATTAACAAAAATCTGTTAAGTACCTTGAGACAAATCAATGACATTCTATTAAAACAATTACATAATTTATAGATTAATACTGTTCTCATTTTATTTCAATAATCATTAAATTAAAAAACAATAATCCTGCTGCTTTTCCTTCTGGATTGTATTACAAACATCTGACCATGAGAGAAGCAACTAGATTAAAAAATAATATATTTAATTTGGAGTGGCCCTGTGTCTCCAAGTTCCTGAAATTTAAAAACACCATGCAGTTCCCTGTTCATGTTTTCCGGTTAGCTGTTGCAAGATAAGGGCCGTGCATCTTATTCAGTCATCAAACAAAACAACAGAAACTACCTATTTAAGGTATATAAAGTGTCCCTGTAGCGGGATATCTGCAACCTCAGAATTGCTGAGATTTTAAGGCAGAGGATGTCTTTGTTGTTTGGGACTATCCTGTGAATGTACGACGTTCAGCAGCTTCCCTATAGGCCAGTTGCATTCCTCCACCCTGGTTACAAGAACAAAAAGTGTCTTGACAAAATTGCCATATGTTCCCTGGAGGACAAAACTGACTCCCCAGTGGATTGAGAACCTCTGCCCCAAGGTTAATTCCACTGTGTGTCTGATAACCTACATAATTTTCATCTCATCTCAAAGATACCATCAAAATCGGGTGAAATAAATATGCTGCAGAGATATAGGTATGGATATCATCAGTCACTTTGACATAATGGATAAATAAATAGATATGTGTTTAATTTTTACTGTTTCAATTTAAATTTTTTAGATATTTTTATTAGTAATATCTCCATCAATAGTAACATGATGGTTTCAACAATAAGCATGGTTGATCAGAATCGAAATCCCACATGGTAGCATTACCAAGACTGGTAATACTACTGGATTTAAGTCAATATCAATCACACTAAAAGACAAATACCACATGTTCTTACTCATATTTGGGAGCTAAAATATGTGCTCTTATGAACTTAGAGAACAGAACAGTAGTTACGAGAGACTGGTAAGGGTGGGTGGTTGTGTGGGGTGTGATGATGAGAAATTGGTTAGTGGGTACAAGCATACAGTTAGATAGAAGGAATAACTTCTAATGTTTGATAGAAGAATAGGGCACTAAGACGTAGCAACAATATTTTGTATATATCAAAATAACTAGAAGACAGGACTCAAAATCATACCAACATATAGAAAAGATAGGTACTCAAAGTGATAGTACTCTAATGACCTTCATTTGATTATTGTACATTCTATACCTGTAACACTGACAAGTACCCCATAAATATGTGAACTATTATGTAACATTTAAAAAAAACACTGACAGCATAGATGACATTATTCTCAAATAACAGGTGACTGTTTACAGCACTCTACTACATTACAGAGTGAACACAACCTGGCAGAGTCTGTATTGGACACTCATCCTCCAATCCCTATGTGTTATACAAAGAAAGCCAATCGTGTGTGTGTGTGTGTGTGTGTGTGTGTGTGTGTGTGTGCGTGCGCGTGCACTTTCTTTTTTTCTTTTTCTTTTTCTTTTTTTTTTTTT
>PVKV010007382.1:18417-96716 GCA_004027835.1 Alouatta palliata | reverse complement strand
GCAGCAAACCACATGGCCATGTATGTACCTATGCAACAATTCTGCATGATCTGCATATGTGCCCCAGAATCTAAAGTACAATTATATATATAAAATCTAAAGTACAATTATATATATATATAAAGTACAATTTTATATATATATAAAATAGTATATATATATATACTATATATATATGTATATATATATACATATATATATGTATACATATATATATATATATATATATATATACACACATACATAAAATCATGGTCCTTAAACTTAACAGAATAATATTTTATATATAGTATATTATATATGTATAATCTAAAGTATATTATATATATATATAATCTAAAGTGCAATTATATATATATGTGTGTGTGTGTGTATATATATATATGTGTGTGTGTGTGTGTGTGTGTGTGTGTGTAAAATCCTGGTCCTTAACAGAATTATATTTCATCCCAGAGGACAAAGTCATCTTCACCAGTTCTGTACAAGTCAGTAGATCTATTGCCCTCTATGGCATGCTGGTTGTATTTTATTATTTCCTCATGTAAATTAGGAGTGGAGAAGGTTGTCTTACTTTGTTTTTTCTTTTGGAGGGTAAAGCGTGCCATGCATATACCACCAGCTATTTGAAGTTCAGCCTGCGCTGTGCAAGATAAAAGTAAAAGTACTGAATTTAATAGTGATAGGTGTACAAAAGAGAAGTCTAAATGAAGTCATTTTTTGAAGGCAGGAATCTAGTTTGATATGATTCTGTGTACAGGTTCCTACATATTACATTCAGTGAATGATAAGCGCTATGTAAGAATAACTCAAAAAAATGATAGATGTAAGTCATCCTATGTTTTACTTTGCAACATGAATCCCCAGGAAGCTTGATGTAATGTTCATCACTACCACCACAACCACCACCACCACCACCATCATGGCAACTATAATATAATAAGTATTTATGCTCTGTCAGGTAATACCTATAATTTAAATATCACAGCAACCATATTGGATTATACTATTATCTCCATTTTCTGGATGTGGAAAGTGAGATTTAGATAACTAATTTGTCTAAAGTAATACAACTAGTAAGTGTCAGAGCCATGATTTAAAGCCAGAGTCTGACTCTAGAACCTGTGCCTTAACTATTATGCCGGACTGCATTCTGTTATACAGAGGAATTCGTTGAAGAGACTCACTTACTTTTTAACTTTGAAGTTCAGGGGTACATGTGCAGGTTTGTTACATAGGTAAACTTGTGTCATGGGGGTTTGTTGTAAAGATTATTTCATCACCCAAGTATTTAGCCTAGTAACCGTTAGTTATTTTTCCTGATCCTCTCCTTTTTCCCACCTTCCACCTACCTTCCAATAGGCCCCAGTGGAGATTCACTTATTTTGATCACCTTTCAAGGGAGCGAATACTTCTAAAATGCCCAGATAACTCATTCAAACATGGTCTGTTTTCTAGAAATTGCAAGGAAAATGTTCTGTAAAGGATCATGTATATTTTGAGTTTCTTTTTAAAACCTAGGGAGAAAATACAATATTCCCATAATCCCTGCTTCTTTCTACTCTGTCTTTAGGTTTTTCTGTATCAGAAATGCTGCAACCTTAAGGAATTCTGAGCTGTTGGATCTCCTAAATTTAACTTTTATACCCAAGTCGTAATCAGCATAGCCTACTCCCACGTACCTTTTATTTTACCAGCTGTATCTCCCCTCCAGCAGAGTGTCAACACCAGGGATGTTGGGCAGAAGTTCAGTGGCCCCAGTGTTGTTTATTGTTTTATAGGCTTCAGAATAAAGTATATGTGAAAATTGATTTACTCTTCATCGGCCTTTGAGGTTGATAACTCGATTAGCATGTCAGTTACTGACTATATATCTCTTTCAAAAAATCCTCAAAGGTGATTTTGTATTAAATAAGGTGTGAGAAGTATTTTTTTTTTGGGCCATTGCTTATATTTTATTAAAAGTTCCTATTTCCTCTGACGATCATCAGCAGAAAAATCAGTTACCATAATAGTTGGGTTTCTTTCATATTTTTAATCTGTGTGCTTCAAGAGGGAATGATGATATTTTGAAGCAGGCATATAAGGAAATAATAATTTAAAAATCTCGGGTAAAATAATTTTTATTTTATTTTACCCAGTCCCCAGCTGAGAGAGAGAGAGTATATATTCAGCTGATTGGCAGGGCTGCTTGTACTCAGTAGCAAAAAAAAGCCAGAAAGGTGGTGAGGGAAAGTCTGGTCCATGGCTGAATTATTTTAAGACAGTAGTTTTTGATTGGCCATAATGATGAGAAAAAAGCTTTTGAATGCACAAACTTCTGCATATGTGTTATGTACATAATAAAACACAAAAATGTTACAGGCACTTTATATTTTCTTCCTGTATTCCGTGGATGTCCTTTTATAACCACAGGGTACATATATCCCTGTTTTGAAGACTAGCAACATAGGAGTAATACTTGTGTGGCCCTGGAAGCATCTGTTGGATGATCTGGACCTCGGTTTCCCATAGGTAATATAAGAGATGGGATAAAATACAGTTTCAAGTTTCATTTTATGCGTGTTATTTGAAGGTCTCTTTCCTAGGGTATCCCTATGGACTTTAGCCATTCTTTCAGGATGAGGTTTTAACTGCTGCTTTGGGGGAATTTTGAGCCAGATTATTACTGAAGAATAAGGACAGTATTGATTGTTGCAATTAGAAGCCTTCCAATTCCATTTGTACATTCACATGTTTATGCATGATTCTTTTAATGTGGCAAAAATACGGTTTACTAAGTTAAGGTAGTATCACAATTTGTTTCGCCTATGTGCTTTATGTATTTCCACCCAATCTTTTAACAAGTGGTTATTTGTTAAACCATTCAGGGGTACTCATTGATATAGTGGTTTTAACAATGGAAATTTATTTGGCTCAGACCTAAAGCCTTTATACAAAAGTTAGTATGAAAATTCAATAAATAAAGCTATTAGTTATTTGGTTGTTTATTGGATAGAGATCAGTATTGCCTTGTTAAAGGTAATCTGAGTGTTAGCAGACCAGTTTCTATGATCCATCTTTGCTACAATTTCCACATGTTTAAAGCACAAAAATGTATAATTCTAGTTTGTTCATAAAATATGAAATCCTATGTATATATTAAATTATCTGAAGTCATATAAAATCATACCTTCTGGACTATAGGCAAATGGGAAATAATCTGTGTATTTTGATATTTAAGCCAAGTTCATTCCACTTGTGTTATTGGGTAAATTAATAGGTATTTCTTAGTAGAGTTTTTGAGTTAGGTAGACTGAACCCTGCCTTTCACACATCCATTATGAAGACATTGTAAAAATACTTCAGGGACCACAAGAAGTACAATTTTCATTTTTCTTTTCTTTCTTTCTTTCTTTCTTTCTTTCTTTCTTTTTTTTTTTTTTTTTTTAAGACAAGGCCTGACTCTGTTGCTCAGGCTGGAGTTCAGTGGCACACACCTGACTTACTGCAGCCTCAACCTCCTGGGCTTCAGTGATCCTCCCAACTCAGCCTCCCAAGTAGCTGGGGCTACAAGCATGTGTCACCACACCTGGCTGATTTTTAAAATAGACGAGGGGTCTCACTATATTGCCCAGGCTAGTCTTGAACTCCTGGGCTCAAGTAGTCCTCCTGCTTTAGTCTCCCAAAATGCTGGGATTACAGGCACGAGTCACTGCACCTGGCTAAAGTACAACTTTTTAGTCTTTGGAAAGTAAAATATATTTGGGTCTATGAATCAAGAAAACAACTTAATGTGTGCACCTCTCCAATTCTATATCTATATAATAATATTGTTATAGTATAGTTCCATTCAGTTTAGTTTGCAATCATGTATCTTTATTGAATTTGTAGGTAATTTTTATTTGTATATATTAATTGAACATTGATTATTTTGCTGCCCAGAATCTATTCACCTTTGTTTTTGAAACCACACTTATATTTCCTCTTTGTAGATCACCCCTCCCCACTCCCAGCCCATGTGCTTACCAAAGGCACATGAGCTAGGCCTAAGCCAATTAAAGCTTTGCATTTCTGTAGGCTTCTGTGATTAATTTAAGAATGGGCACATTACACAGCACAAAAAAGATACAATGAGACTTTAGTGGACACACCTGGGAAAGAAGTTCGTGCTGTTGTCAATGGACTTGGAGTTATATAAATATAACTTCTGGAGTTGCTGCAGCCATCATCTTGTGACCATGACAGACAAATCTGAAATGGATGAGAGCAGAGATTAATTTGAAAGAAAGGGTGATGGGATCTTTAGCTATCCAATCAGACCTATTTAACTGCAATTTTTCATTGTGTGATCCAATAACTTATCTTTTTGCTTAAGCCACTTAAGGATTCTGTTTTCTGTCACTTGCAACTCGAAGAATCCATTTGGTCATCCCTGTACAGTCCTAGGGCAAAGCACAGGCTTTGTATAGCTACTCGTAGTGCCAAATCCTTCAACATGGAAGGAGAGAAAGAAACAGTAAGAGTGAACAAACAGATTCAAGCACTTTGGCCTGAATTAACAGAATGGGTTGAAGTGAAACATGTTTTTTCTCTTTAAATGGTAATTTATTTTGTGTTTATTTAGTGATGCATTATGCCAGGCACTGTGCCAGACATTGGACATTCAGAGTTGAAAGATAATTCAGCTTTGGAGTTTACAATGTAGTGGGGGATGATTCCAATACAAGGAACACTTGCCAGAGCAATGGGAATATATCCAAGAGACATCTAACTAGGATATGAGACTTGAACTCTGCTCTATCATGTCAATACTAGGCAGTGAAGTGGAGAAGGTCATTGCAGGCAAAGGAAATAACACGAGACATACTTTTTAGGAGTCCCTGAGTTTTGAGTGCCTTATGTAGCTACTGGCAATGGTGATAGGGATTGATAGTGGAAGAAAATTTTGTGCATGACTAAGTAGTAGTACTTGGGTCACTGAGACAGCAATTAAAGGGCCAAAACTCCTATTTAAAAACAATGCCAGTGTCTAGATCTGTGCCTGAATGATAGAGTGTAAATTTAACTTCTCCCTAGAATCCAAACCATATTATTTGAATGCACGTTTGTGTCTCCTGTAGAGTACCAGTGTAGCACAATTGATATACCAGAGATGTGATCTCTATCCTAAAGGAGGGAAAAATCTGAAATGCGTCACTTTGATAGGAAGCAGAAGAGTGGTGAGATTGAGGCAGCGAAATTTACATATTCGTTGATATGTGACTGGGTATTTACTTCATTTACAGGTCATAGGTAAATGTATTGTGCAGAATAGAAGGCAAAGAAAATTATGTAATTTGAGAAGGGAATGGGGAAAATATCTGTAAATTATTAAGATGTGTAGCGTAGTAATCAGCTTTCTCTTCCGATAAAATATGACATATCAACCCTCTCCCTTATTATGCTCTATTATGTTCTTTTACCAGCCATGCTAGAAGTTTTACACACTCCCACCACCTAACTGCCAGTATTCCTACTCCATCACTGCATTGCTAGTGAAATGGCATTTAATGTGTACCGAGTGTCAGCAGTCTTCTAGGTGCCCTGGAGGAGGAAGAGCTCTGCCTGGGCATTCATTCTAAATTAAGCATGAAAGTTAGTGCTCAATTGTGAAGATGTGCAAATTATATTTTCAAAATACCTTACCATCTTAAAGCTACTTTCCAACAGCTGGGTATTAATACTACCCAGATACTTACTAACTTCAGCTATCTTACAAGCTGTCTACAATCAGGGTTGATGGTGCTTTAGAATAAAAAAAGAGCTTATAGCTATAGATGATCAAATAATCAGTGGCCATTAAAACATACAGGGAAGTTGCGTTTTGGAATTTTAAAACGTTTGAATCAAGGGGAACGTAAAAATAGTAGTAGAAAAATATAGTCCGTTATGGTTCAGAGAATATAGATGTGCCTACATTTTGATAAATCAGTCATTTAAAATCCAAATTTAATAAAACAAATGGGGTGATTAGTTGCATTTCTGAAGGATTTTGTTGAGGAAGATTTGTTAAAATGTGTAATGCATCTGCTGCTTTAAATGTTGGCTTTAATAGATTGTGAACTCTCTGATGAGATAAATAGCAAGGAAACAAAGGTCAAGTATTTAAACTAATGTCAATTGAAAAATGAATATGAACCATCCCTGCAATTATAATGTGTTAATGGGGAAAAGATTCAATTTACAATTAGCAAAGCACCTGCATTCAAAGAAGCACTTGTGTTTTGAAGACCATACAAGGGAATCCTAGCATGTGTAATAGCAAACGACATACCATGTTTAAACAGCTCGTATAGTTAGTTAAGCCATGTTATCCAAGACATGGCCATAAGTAAAAGCGTTTATGGAAAAAAAAGAAGAGAGGGAGAGGGTAAGTTGGGGTGGGGAGAGAAGAAGCGGGGAGAGATAAATCTTAGAAAATAATTTGATTGATTACAGTAATAGGTATATGGGGGAGGAGTGGGATGCTGAGAGAAGAGATAGTCCACCATTTGTCTGGCTGCCATGTGGACTTAGCAAGAGTCATTCCCAGTGGAGTCCACTGATGTCCCTTTCTCTTGATAACTTACTCATTTATTCTTTCATTCTTACGTGTACATATTCTCTTATTCATTCTATGGACACATTTTCTGAGCAATTATGATGTATAGGAACATAATTACTGGGGAACAAAGAATATTGGGGGCAGGCAAAATATCAGGGCACTAAGTTGGAGGATCTTTGCAGTAGTGCATAGAAGCAGTGATTGTATCTTTACTATTTACAGAGATATAGCTAAGCTTGGGCCACATTACTGAAGTCTTGAAGACTTCCAGTTGTACTTGTGCATCATGAAAGGTTCATAAGGGAAAAATGCCTTTGAATGCTAAGCTGGAAAATGAAGGCAATGTTACTCTCTTGGCCTTGACACTAAGATGTTTGACCTTGAACCATCCCTTAAGCTTTCTGTGCCTCAGTCTCCTTATTTAAAAAAGAGGATAATTCTGTAATGCTGCTTGCCATGGCCTCACATGGATGAACTCAGGATTAATTAGATTAAAGAAGTGATCAGTGAAGCACATTAAAGCTCCTCAGAGGTGGGTACTAAGTGAGCAGGACGAATAGCAATTGGAATGTCAGCTATAGAGCCATAATTGGAGTTCTTTTTAAATAGGTCACTTTGTGAAAAGCATGGCAAATAGTATTTAAAAAAAAAATAAACTTCGTTTTTCAATAGTTTTAGATTTGTAGAACGATTAAGATAGTACAAAAATTTCCCATAGTACAAAGTACACCCACTTTTTCCTGTTGTTAATATCTTACATTAATATGGTATATTTGTAGAGTATATTAATGAACCAAAATTTATGCATTATCATTGAGTAAATTCTGCACATTATTTAGATTTCTTTAGTTTTTACCTAATGTTCTTTTTCTGTTCCAGGATTACATCCAGGATATTACATTTCATTTAATTTTATCATTGAGTAAATTCTGCACATTATTTAGATTTCTTTAGTTTTTACCTAATGTTCTTTTTCTGTTCCAGGATTACATCCAGGATATTACATTTCATTTAATTTTATCATTGAGTAAATTCTGCACATTATTTAGATTTCTTTAGTTTTTACCTAATGTTCTTCTTCTGTTCCAGGATTACATCCAGGATATTACATTTCATTTAATTGTCGTGTCTATGTAGGCTCCTCTTGCTGTGCTGACTTCTCAGACTTTTCTTATTTTCTTATGACCTTGACATTTTAAAGATTATGGTAAAATACACATAACGTAAAATTTGCCATCTTAACTGTTTTCAAGGGTACAGTTCAGTGACATTAAGTACATTCACACTGTTGTACAACTATCACCATCATCCATCTCCAGAACTCTTTTAATCTTGCTAAAATGAAATTCTATATCCATTAAGCAATAAGTCCCTATCCACCCTCCCCTGACCCACTGGTAGCTACCATTCTACTCTAGGTACATTATATAAGTGGGATAATAAAATATTTATCATTTTGTGACTAACTTATTTCACTTAACACCATCAAGGTTTATCCATATTGTACCAGGTATCCAAATTTCTTCCTTTATAAAGCTGAGTAATATCTTGTTGTATTTATGTACAACATTTTGCTTGTTCATTCTTCTGTGGATGGACATTTGAGTTGCTTCCACTTCTTGGTTATTGTGAACAGTACTGCTATGAATGTGGGTGTACAAATATCTCTTTGAGACTGTTTTTTTTTTTTTTTTTTTTTTTTTCTGACAGTCTCCCTCTGTTGCTCAGGCTGGAGTGCAGTGGTGTGATCTCACCTCACTGTAACCTCCACCTTCCGGGTTCAAGCAATTCTTGTGCCTCAGTCTCTGAAGTAGCTGGTATTACAAACTCCTGCCAACACGCCCAGCTATGTTTTTTTTTTTGTACTTTTAGTAGAGACAGGGTTTCACCATGTTGGCCAGTCTGGCCTCAAACTCCTAGCCTCAATTGATCCGTGCACCTTGGCCTCCCAAAGTACTGGGATTACAGGCATGAGTTACCGCACCTGGTCTGCTTTCAGTTCTTTTGGAGCTATAACAAGAAGTGCAGTTGCTGGATCATAATGGTAATTCTACTTTTACTATTTTGAGAAACCTCCATATTATTTTCCATAACAGCTGTAACACTTTACATTCTTACAAACAATGCGCAAGGGTTCCAATTAGTACATATTCTTGCCAACATTTTTTAATAGTACCATCCTAATGAGTATGAGGTGGTATATCATTTGCATTTCTCTAATGTTTAGCAATATTAAGCATCTTTTCATGTGCATTTTGGCCATTTGTATATCTTCTTTGGAGGTGTGTCTGTTTAAGTTCTTTGCCCATTTTTAAAGCAAGTTGTTTGATTTTTGTTGTTGAGTTAGATGAGTTATTTACATATTCTATGTATTAACCCCTTGGAGATCTTTAATTCAGAAAAGAATATGCAATTAAAAGAGAGAAAAGTAGATTAAGTAAATGAATAAATTCATACTGGCTTCCCGTCGAGTAGATCTCTGATTCATAAGAAGTATCTCCAAGATACTTCCTAAATGTTTAAATTTTTTCCTCTTTAAAATATAAAACTTTGTACACACCTGTAGTCCCAGCTACTAGGGAAGTTGAGGCAGGAGGATCACTTGAGTCTGGGATATCAAGGCTGCAGTGAGCTGTGATCCTGCCACTGCAGTCTAGCCTGTGTGACAGAGTGAGACCCTGTCTCAAAAGAAAATATATATGTATATACACACATACATACACACACACACACACACACACACAACACACACACACACACACGTATAATTTTTACCAGCCAATTAAAATGGATTTTTACTTACTAAGCAGGTAGACTCTGTCTACCTTTCCTAAAAATCGCTTCCTTATCCATGAACACAAGAGACCAGATGCCTTCAAACCAAGTTTCAAATTGCCCAAATGTCTTCTCAGGAAAGAGAAATTTGTCCCTGTGAAGCAGACAGGCAGCTCAGCGGACAGATGGATGCTAGTGAGTGTCCCTAGAGATGATCATTATAACCCTTCCTACCCTCCCCTTTCTCTTCCTTTATGCCTTCTCTCAAACCACTTCTAATTTTCATTGATTTATTCTCCCTTTTTAAAGGATGAAACCGCCCAACTGATATATCTAAAGTACTGGTGGCAGAACTGGGTTTAGACCTATAGCTCATAACTTGTCATTAGGAGGACATAATAGATAGAAATGTGTTTTTTGACAGAATTTGAAGATGAGGAAGAAAATTATAGGGAGGCTTTCAGTGTTCCTAGCTTTCAGCTTCCCTTCTAGAAACCATCTGATGGTCTGGGCTCATGTGCTTGGAAGCACTAAGAGCAGCATCTCCACACTGAGCAGGCCGGCATTTGCATTGTCTTCCAGGTACAAACAGCCTCCTCACCACTGAGGGACACTATCAGATGTAATTGGTTCTAGCATGGATAAGACCTAGAAAATAAAAATGCATAGAAGTTAGGTATACAAGATATGAGACATAGTAGCATTCTACCACTGATGGACTTAGGGGTTTGAATAGTATCCAAGGCATCCCGCTTTTTCAGAATGTTTAGGAAGAATTGAATGTCTAGAATAATCAAGCCTGACACAGTGTTTGGTGCTGTACACATAATGTCTCACTTAATCCTCTCAACAACTCAATGAAGTAGGTACTGTTATTATCATCTCCATTTTACAAAGGAAGGAACTAGGCACAAGGAAGTTACATGGCTTATCCAAGACAATACGGGAAGAATTAGGGACCAGGTCACATCTGTCTTATTCCATAACTCTTGCTTCTAACTCAATTGTTTCTCTCTCTCTTTCTCTCTCTCTCTCTTTCTTTCTTTCTTTTTGCTTAATGAGTACAGGGTTAAAAATATGAACAATGATGTGAAAGCAGAAAAATGTGGTCTGCAACATGGGAGATATAAGGTAGGGGTAAAAAAGTGTAGTATCAGAAAAAAAATAACTGAAGTTGGTTCAGAGGGAGAACAGTTAGATGGTTGTTAAGGAGCCTGATGGAAGAAAATATTTGGCCCCTGATGTCTTAGTAACTCCTATATCTTCAGTATGAAGGAAGACTAAATGAAATTGATAAAAATGATTTTTTTTATTTCAAAATGAGAATAAAGGTGTTTTTCTCCCTCTAATTAGTACAGATTAATTAGATGTAAAGTATAGTCCACAGGCCAAGAAACAAATGCAGGCAGGGACATATAGGTGGATTAAAAAAAAAAACCCAAAGCACCAAAATATGAATATCAAATCCCAAGAAAAACAGCACTTACACATTGCAGAATTGCTTACCTTATATTAGATCTGGGGATACCTAAGCCATTTATCTGTTTATTCAGCTGTTTGGACAATTGCCAGTGATAGCTTCTGAAAAGTCAAAGCTACTTTTAGAAATCCAGGATAACACTGGCATCTCTGTAATCACAGGACACAGATGAAGCTAGAGCTTGTCACTCTGATATCTCTCTGTCACAGAAATATGTCCCCATATGCAAGGACTGAATAAGCTAGTTGCCAGAATGACTAGGAAAGGGATGTCTATTTCACCCATGGTATTCTTGAAGTATTATTTAGGCTTTGTGGGCTGCCACGTTCCAACAGATCTCACTAGGCAGTGGTTGTGTATCTTTATTGCAGGATTACTCGTATAACCATTTCATTTATAAGACTTGATGTTCTCCTTCTCTACTTCTATAGAGCATTGGAAATTGGCAAAAAGAAAAAAATAATAATATAGCCAATTCTATCCTAGCTGACAACATGCTTCTATTTTTCTCCATCTGCCATGAATTTTGTATTCTGACAAGAACTTGACCTTTGGAGAAGCATACCTCTGTTGGGTTGCTTCTTTGGTACATTTTTACCTCCCAGATATTTTGGAAACTATTTACCTGTGCTAATAATTTGCCATCCAAACAGGTCAGTCCTTCACTGACTTCTTATTTGCATATTCTAAGGAAGCCTATTTGGCATGAACAGAATTATTCTTACTTTTGAAGTTTCTTATTCTAGCAGAATTCAAAATAACACAACTTCTACATTATTTGCAATGTATCAAAATGAAATGGAGTCCCTTGAGAAATTTTCCAATAATGATATAGTAGGAAACCTCAAAGCAAAGCTTTCTACTTTCCTTAGTCTTTTTTTTTCTTAGTCAGAGAGACTCTTATTTATTACTTTAGTTGATTTTTTTCCATTTTTTTTTACCTCATTGAGACACACCTTATATAGTAACAGGTAACACTTATTAAGCACTTAATGTGTGGCAGATATTGTTCTAAAATGTTTTACATGCACTATCTGTATAATATTCCTAGTATATTTTTAGCCCCACTTTACAGATGAGGAAATTTAGGTTAATAGTATTTAAGAAACTCTTCTAAAGGCCTGAAGCTAGTGATATGGAAGCCAAGATTCAAAACCTGTCCATCTGACTTTGAAACAGATGTTTTTAAACAGTTAACTGATATTAGCTAGTGTATTGGCTAAAGTACTGTAACTTGGAGACCCCAAAATATAGTGGTTTAAACAATACAAAAGTTTCTTTCTCTTTCATTTCACAGTCTGTATAGAGTAGCTCTGATTTATGAGATCACTTAGGGACCCAGATGCCTTCCATCTTATGACTCCAACATGACCTAGGAATGCACCTCATCTACATAGTTAAAACTGGATCACTGTTGCATCTGCACTCCAGCCCATGGGAAGGAAACAAGGAAGACAAGTTATGGGGGTCAAGTATTTTCATTTCTAAGAATGTGAAGCAGAAGATGCACATATCACTACTGCATATATCCTTTTGGCTAGTCACATAGTCACACCGAGCTTCAAGCAAAGCTGGCAAATGTAGTCTGTAAATAGACAGGCATGTGTTTAGCCAGAATGCTATGGTCTGAATGTTGGCTTCCCCCTAGAATTCATATGTTGGAACCTAATACCAAATAAGATAGTATTAAGAGGTGGGGGCATTTGAGAATAGATTAAGTCATGAAGGCTCCAACTTTATGAGTGAGATTAGTGCCCTTATAAAAGAGGTTCAGGGGAGTACCCTTGCCCCTTCTGCCATTTGAGGATACAGAGAGAAGGCTCCATCTTTGAAGCAGAGAGCAAGCCCTCACCAGAACACCTTGATCTCGAATTTCTCAGCATCCAGAACTGTGAGCAATAAATTTCTATTGTGTATAAATTACTCCATCTGTGGTATTTTGTTATGGCAGCTCAGATGGACTAAGACACAGAACTTGGGAAGGGCTTCTATAGCTAACAGGAAGGAGAAGAGAACAAATTTTAAGGGGCAACCAGTAGTCCACATACCACCATAGTGTCTGGTGTTATTTATCATCATCCCTTTCCAGAATACAAAAAGTCAAGTAGAGAGCATCAGTAGGAGACTATCTTCTGTAGAAAAGAGAATGGCCTGTTGTCAGATACTCTGGACATTGCAGGTAATACATAAAGGTTCAGGGATGGGAGCTTTAAATAGCACCTCTGTTGATTTAACTATTCATGCTAATATTCACTTACTTTATATTTCTTCCTGAGAAGTTAGGTTTAGGGGACATTGATTATTTTAGTATTTATATATTAGTCAAACTTTTGTTCTGCCTGCAGTCATTTTTCAGTTATTACCATTATAATATTGATAACCTGAACCATCAGGTTAATCCCTTTCTTTAAACTTTTATTCTTTTAAATATGCATTAGCTTGACATTTTCTTTGCTGAACACCTTACTCAGCTAGAAAGGAAAATGTGGCCCCTGGAATATCCACAATGATTTAGATGTGATCATTCTCAGATTTCCTCATGTCTGCGTCTCATTGTGTGTAAATGTACAGGCTGACTGTTGCTGAGGCAAAGGGTTGGAGATAGCAACCCTATTTGAGTTGCAAATGTAAATGTTGCATAGATGCTCTCCCATAGTGGTCTTAGAGTCTGTGGATTCACAGAAGGGAGTTCTTGACCTCACAGGATAATATGTGGTAAAAAGCATTCTAGGAGTAGTAGTAGCTTTTCTGGGCTTTCATTAGGAAAAGATAATTCTGCTAGTTCAGCATGAAAATTCCTCCACAGTTTGGTGCAAGTGCAAATCCTTCTTCAAGAGAAATTTTTAAAAGCCACCCAAAGAGTTGGATTTAGGAGGAAGTCAAAGTTAACACAGAAGCAACAGAAAACATTTCTCTATGTGAGTTATCATTTGAATGTAGATGTGAGTGAGTAGGCATGTAGGTTCCTTATGTAATCTGATGTGAGGAGAAATTTGAAGATGGTAGATTTGACAAGTATCCCTCTGGTTCTGCAGAACTTTGGGATGGCATGTTAGACATCTTCTTCAAAGTTAGTGAGAATTATTTTCTCTGCAAAGAGATCTCTAAAAGTGACTAGTCTTTAGATGGAGATACCATCTCAGTTGCCCAGGTTTATCTCTATAAACCGGATTCAACACCAGCCGACTCTTGTCTTAGCCTGATGGAACAGGAAGGTATTCTGCTTACCTGCTTTCCCATCACAAGACCAATTTTAGAATTCATTTCTATTAATCTCAGTATGGCTGCCTTTTTAATTGGCAGTGATCTCTATTGAATTTCTAACTTATGCTGAAAGAGTGGCTGCTAGTGGCTGTTTTTATGACGTATTTGGTATTTTATTTTGGCTTAAATCTACTTTTATTGCTCAAATATTGTCAGAAGATGCATTATTTCTACTGGAATTTCCACTCAATGTACAGGTTATCTCCACTATGACAGCTCTGTATCTTCAATGTCAGATACACTGCTCCCAAGTCATACTAGATTTACACATTCTATTACACTTCTATTGAACAGTTCTTAATCTGCTCAGAAGAAAACATGCTACAACCAGCAAATTTTATACTCTTGCATTTAATGGGAATCTTTCTTGGCAAGGATGGACAATTATATTTGAACCATTCCAACTAGATCTGGCCGGTTTTGAAAGATTTTGAAGGATTAACCCTGTAACAGCCAAACTCTGGTTGATAGTTTAATATTGCCATAAGACCCAAGTTCTAACCCTGCTTTATTTACTGAGTTGCTCCCTCTCCCCACTGCCAATAATTCCTAGGAATCTTGCCCAATATAATCTCTGTTTTAGTCACTGTAAGACAGATTTTATTTACAGTAAAATTTCATGCTGAAATCGGGTGACAAGATACACATGTACTTCTTGGGATAACTTTACTGCATAATCTTATATTGATTATATTTCAAAGGATGTGTTTTCAATTGTGCTACTCTTAGCTTCATGCAGTAGTGGGTTATATTATACTGGGGTTATTCCACATTTATTGGCTGAGTTTGTCTCTAGAGAGATGTGTTTGAAATTAAGAGGAGATGAGTCAGAGTTCTCTTCTACAGTTTGCATTCTGAGGTAGGTAATATCTGATATTCAGGACAGTTTGTTTTTCTTATTGTTTCTTGTTTCCTAAGACAGTGTGAATGTAAAGTAACAAGAGACAGGATAGAGCTTATTGCTCGTCTCCTCATTTGTATGATGCGAATAATAATGAATAATAATACTTGCCTTACAGAGGTGTGATGATGATAAAATGAATATAAAGATTGTAAACATGTTCAATATATAGTTAATGCTGGTGGAAGCTTCTGAGTAGAAGGTAGACTCTAGGATTATCCACACGTAACCCTTCATGTATTTTCTGGTCACCCCCACTGAGATCTGTCCTTTGAATACTATCTCTTTAAGTAGGTATGTTGGGGTATTAAGTCTTTTTCTTTACTCTGGAGTTATCTAGTATTTCTTTTTCTATCTTCTTTGACATCTTTATCTAGTTAAAATCTATAAACATCTGTAACTGTGCTCAGAAATCTCTTATCCCTGAAGACCCCCAGAAGAGCTAAGCAGTAACAGAGCAGAGGCAGAAGAAGTTGTGACAAAGAAGAGGACAAAAAAGGAAACTCAATGTTTATGTTGACAAATCAGCTTATTTGTCAAGCATTTTTTTTTAATGTTCAGCACTACACCAGAGGTGGAGGAGGTGCTCTGGACTTTGAGGATTATCACTCTTTATTTATTTATTTATTTTTGAAACAGAGTCTCACTCTGTTGCCCAGGCTGGATTGCAGTGTTGCAATCACAGTTCACTGCAACCTCAACCCCCTGGGCTGAAGTCATCCTCCCACCTCAGCCTCTCAAGTAGCTGGGACCACAGGCATGTACTACCACACCTGGGTAATTAAAAAAACAATTTGGTAGAGACAAGGGGTTTCTCAATGTTGCCCAGGCTGGTCTTGAACTCCTGGACTCAAGCGATCCTCATGCCTTGGCCTCCCAAAGTGCTGGGATTATAGGCGTGAGCTGCCATGTCATGCTTGGCCTCTCTTTTTGAAATGTTAAGTATTTTAGACTTGAAAATAATCAGATAATAGCCATCAAGTAATATAAAAACAAGTCCTAAGACAGGCCATTTCTATTTCTATTGTAATTTCCAGGTATAACACCCCCATGTTAATTTAGCCTATGTTGGTGCTTTCTCTGGTCTGGGAAGGTTATTTCAAGTACTATAAGAGAGTTGGGCACTGGTTATCTTCTCCCTCCTTATTCAGAGTCTTCCTTCTGCCCTCAGTGTTCTGACCTTGCATCTGCCTTTAGTTTTGATATTCTAACTTCTTTTTTCCCTGTGTCAATCCCCATTGCTAGCACTTTAAATGCCATTGACTTTACAAGGTACCCCTTCCTATAGCTCAGCAGTTCTACCTTGTTGCCACTGCAATATAGCACTTACCTCTTATCTCTATCAAAAGGAAAGATGAATCTAAGAAGAGACTGTGGCAAAGCAAACTACTCAGAAACTGGCTTGATGCTATCTCTGAGAGCTTTGCTTAGTTTGCAGAAGCAAATGTCATGCATGCCTCCATGTTGCTTAGTGTGATTTGTCACTTGGGATTCTCAAGCATTTGATATGAGGCCCTGACTGGCTTAGCTCCTCATCAGAATGCACTACAATTTGTTCACTTCAAACCCACCAGGAACAAAGGGCATTCACTTTGACATCTGCTTTTCAGAAGCAGCCCATTAATACTGCACTTGACGTGTCAGGTTCTTAATGAAATACTTTTCTCTTAGTTCTTTTATCCACAATCAGATGGCCTGGTTCAAGGTCAGTGCCAACCCTAAGCTGTTTTTCTTTTTGCTTTTCTCTTTTGACAGTCACTATATACCCTTGCCTGTTTCTAATCCACAGAGCCTCTCTGCTCAGGCACTGGTAAGTGTGGTGCAAAGATTGAGGTGGGGCCAACATTATCGGTATCCCTGGATTTTGATCACTCTCAGAGATACCTCAATAAGCTACTCAGTGATCTCATATCCTCTCTTCCTTCCTCAGTCTGTATCTGTTCTAAACTGCTTCATTCCCACTGCTTTACATGGTTTCTAATACAGAAACTATCACACAGTTGAAACCTATCATATGCCAGGTACTAAGCCAAATATTGTGCATATATTATATGTACATATATTATCTCATTGAATTCCTATAGAACCTCTGTGGGAAGGATGGAAACTCAGGCTCTGAGAGACTAGGCAACCTGCCAAAGGTCACATAGTTGGGCAATATAGAATGCAGGGCTGCTGATAGCTTAACGCCTTAACCCCTTCTGGACTAGTATTCTTTATAAAGATAATCACCTGTTTATTATTTTCAGGCAACAAACACTTACTGCACGTTATTTTGTGACTGTCACTATGCTAGGCATTTGGGATATATTAATAGATTAAAAATACAGTATCTACTTTTATAGATATCAAATATGCTGGGGGAAAGAAACAGACAAATGAAATGCCAAAAATGAGATTTGAGGTGCTAAGGGAGTGAGGGAGCTGGAATGCTAGGAGATTATTGTCAGAGAAGGGAATATTTACATTTCAGATTTAAGAGACTGAACAATTTCTGGTGATTCTGTGGTACACTGACATGTGGGAACAACTGGGTAGAGGGGAAGCCCACTGAGTCGGGTAGCTCAAGATCCTTTGAGGCTGGCACAGGTGTTCTTAAACTTGGGCATACATTAAAATCCACTAGAGAGCTCTCAATGAGGCATGAGATCTTACCCTGGGAGATTCTGATTCAGGAGCTCCGAGCAGGTTTCAGAAAAGGGTTTTTTTTTTTTTATAAATAAGCTCCACAGGTGATTTAGATAGACAGAGCCGAGGTTGAGAATCACTGGACAAAGATGTTAGAAGCTTGATCCATGTGGGTTTTAAAGTCATGAAAGATTATGCCAGGACTGAGTAGAAAAGGAGCCTATAAGCCAGGTGTAATGGTCCTCATTGCATCTTGAAACTGACCAGAAATCAGTAGATGGCTGTGAAAACGAGGGAGTGAGTGTGGTGGAACAGAGGGGATGATTTTGGAAAAAGAAGAGTTTTACACAAGGATGAAGCAGTGATTAAAGCCTTTTACCAATTCAGGGCTATGTAGAAATTTAGGCATCAGTGTGTACTTTGGGGTACTTTCCATGGAAGAAAAGCCCTGTCATTCTAGTCTGCTTAGCATTTCTGACGTTATAACAGTTAGGCATGGTCTGCTCCACCAACATGTGCAGTCAGCCTTGGGCTTAGGAGACAAAGTCCTCAAATGAAATTCAACTCTATTTCTGAATTTCAGAGAGACATTGGGCAATGTAACTTGAGGAAACTTCTTTAAAGTAGGCCTGCCTTTGGGGAAGAATATATAGGTAAGGCCTAGAGCATTTCTCTGAGAGTGTTTGGACCTACTACTATAGGTAATAACAAATTAGAACCATTGGTTCAGCATCAACTATATGCAAAGTACTGAGAAAGAAGTTGCTTTCTCCTGAAACAGGCTATGGGACAAACTGCGGCTATTCGATAATAATACTGGTTCATTGGGTTCTGAATATTTAAAGTTTCTGGTATATTGAATCATTTTGGTTTTGAAGTAGAGCTTATCAAGAGCTTTCACTCACCCTGTGATTTTTCCCAGGCAGGTGAGACCTCCAAACTTAATAGGGCTTACTTATATGATGGAAGAGGCATGTATATGAATGAGTAATTTTTATTAATAACATTGTCGTCATTGTAATTATTTGCAATCTTGGAAAGATCCTGGGGTTACAATGTTAGAAAAGACTGTATTTGATTTCTGGCTCTTGATGTTTAGTGTTGTGCCCCATTAGGCAACATAGGCAATGCCTCTGAGGTCTAATCCCCTCCTCTGTTAAACTGAAAAGAGTAATAATAGTTTCTTTATGCTATTGTGAGAAGTTAATTAGATAATATATGTAAATGCATATAGCATATAGTACATGACTCAATAAAGGTTACCTTTCTTCTGAGCTTTTCTTTACACCCCTTACTCAATCTCACTGTAGCAAGTAAAAATTATTAAAATTGGAACCAGAAATCTTTTAAAAAATAATTTCAACTTTTAAGTTTCACGGGGTACATGTGCAGATTTGTTGCTTGGACATATTACATGATTCTGAGGTTTGGAATACAAATGATCCTGTTACCAAAGTAGTGAGCATAGTACCCAATAGTTTTTCAACTCTTTTTCCCATCCCTCCCTCTTTTCTCAAGTATTCTCCAGTGTCTATTTTGCCATCTTTATGTCCACGAGCACCCAATGTCAGTTCCCACTTATAAATGAGAACATAAGATATTTGGTTTTCTGTGGAACTCTAAATCTGACTCTGCTTGATGTGTTTAGAATTGTTATCCCCTGTCAGTGGGATAAGTTAAGTCTCTAGCTTATATAGTATATGCATTTTCTACCTGCCTGTAGTGGAATGTATTTGAAAATGGATCACCAATTGATAGCTGGACTGTTGATTTCTGGAATGAAATGTGAGAAAATATAACCAATCAAGCGACATTCTTCTATTATTTGCTACATATCTAAATTGTTACCATAAGGGAGAAATATGCCTCATGAACTGCAATGTGACTTTGGCATATGATTGTGGTTATCTAATTTTTAAGGCTTGCATGTAAATTTCAAGTCAGAAAGGTACAATTTCTAGTTTCACTTAAAAACAAGCAGAGCTGAAAGATACAAAATTCATTGGCTATGAGCTTATTTTTAATAGTCACTAATTTATATGGCCAATGTGGGCTTATGTTTGCAAAGCCATCCCCTTAGCAGCTGAGGTTAAACAAGTGAGTGGCATGGGCTATAAATGAGTTGAAAATTGCCTTCTGTTCCAGCCCAATGCAATGGTTTGTGTTTTGTAATAAGCCCTAGTTGGTGAGGTAACTCATGTCACCAGGAGGAGCTCTCCACAGACTGCTCCATTTGTCACTGCTGCCTGAAGGACACAACAGGCTGGGGAAACTGGCACTCTGCAGAATTTTTATAGTGCTGCATGCATGCATTGGTCTCCCTTATCAAACTGTAATTCAATAATAAATACAAAAACCCGTGTTTAAATAATTCTAGGGTTGTGACACAACCTGACCAAAGCTAGGAGAGTTAATGCTGATGCTGGGATATTAACTTACCCAGGGAGCAGGTTGGGTGAGGGGAAGAAAAAGATGGATGCTGGGAGAGAGTCTCTATTTGTGATGGAGTGTTCATCTGCATGGCTATTTGTCTGGAATGCTTTGGTCTGTGCCATGTGGCTCAATGTAGTGATTTTTCAACTTGGCATCTTTTTATTCTTCATGCTTTCACCCTCCTTTTTAAAGAGAGACCAAAAAGCATACATGGTGACCAGAACCATTACAAGAATTTTGTTGTGAGAAGTGGAAGCCAGCCTTATAGAGTGGGTTCTGCCATTTTTCCCAGAATGGTGAACGGTTACAAGAAAATTACTGGGACAGATCATTTGGGAGATGGATGGATTTGTTAAACATTTATTCACAAGGAAACTGCTTTTATTTTTTGTTATTATAAAAGTAATATGTGTTCACTCTAAAAAAGCTTCAAGCAGTACAGAAAGGATAAAGAAACCATAAAAATCAGCTATTATAACTTCCTCCCCATCATATCAGAGATAACTTCTGTTAACATTTTGGTATATCTCCCTTTGTCTCTTTCTGTTACCTTCTGCACAGTGATTTATTAGGAGAAATTTCTAGAAATATAAATCACATTTTAGGAACTTGTGATTCCTATATAAAAATGATCCTTCACAAGACAGTACTAATTTCCACTCCAACATCAGTGTATGAAAGTTCAGAAGGAAGCCCATGGTCACAATTTATTGCATAATGACCATGTGCCAGTCACTGCTCTAAGTACTTTGTGAATATTAACTCATATTATCCTCACAACAACCCTATGAGATGGGTGCTACTAGCATTCCCATTTTACAGTCAGGGAAACTGATGTTTAGAAAGATTACACAGCTAGTCATGAGACTGAATCAGAATGTCGATCAGGCTTTGGTATAGGAGAAATAGCTTCCCTCCCTCCCTTCCTCCCTTCCTTTCTTCTCCCCCACCACTCCCCCCATCTTTGTACCTCAAGGTCCAGAGAGAACAGCCAATGAAGGAAGGAGTAGCAGCTTAGTGGATAAGTAGAGAGCCAGGGGAGTCCCAAGCAGCTGTGAATCTTTAAATTTAGGAGTTCTGGGCAAAGATGTCCTTGCATTTTGTTCATTCCTAAATAAGCAGAACAGAATTTCCTCTCCACTGCTGGGCTTTGTGAGCTGAATTTGAACCAACAAAGAGAGGGAAAATAGCTACAGATATAGATACACTTATGTATGTGTGCAAACACACACATATACCCATGGCAAGGAGTGTCCCTCTCTAGCTCTAATTTCTACTCAGAATCAGAACACCAGAAGAAATGATCTTCCTCAAATGAGATGCTCCCATAGTTTCCCAATATCAAACTAGAGTGAGTATATATAAATGTTCATAAATGTAGTGATAGATAGAAAATTGAGGTCTCTCATTACATTCCAGAAGAATTTTTTATGAAGTAACAAAACATGTGAAAAACTTTCTATGTGACCTTAGGCTAGTCCCTTGCTCTTCCTGAACCTCAGTTTCCTCCCCTCTAAAAGAGACAATAGGACTAACATATTAGAGTTTTAAGAGCCCTATCACTACTTTAAACAGTTCCTAACTGATTTGACTTTGGATTTTTTCTTCCTGGACCTCTCTTATTTTTTATTTTTCATGCCTTCTCAGGGCTACTTTATCTGTTATTGGTCTGCTGTTTCTAGAAATTGTTCTGTGCATGATAAGAAGGTGAGTTACTTCATATAGTCCATTAAGGGAGAAAAATTAGGAAGGCCCCTATGATCCTAAAAGAGAGCTTATCATAGTATCTTCAAGTTTTACTCAAACCTTTTCTTTAGTCCTATTGCCTCTTCTGGAGGGGAGAAAACTGAGGTTTAGAAAGAGGAAGGGACTAACCTAAGGTCACTCAGAAAGTTATTCACATGCTCTGCTACTTTATAAATAGCAGATCTTACTTCAGTAAAATGATTCAGGTGTCTCATTTTTATAAAAATGATTGGGGGACAATGATACTAAGTGATTCCCCCCCACTCAAAGTCACATATCTAAATAGTTGCAAGGGCAGGATATGCCCCGGATCTCATAACTGTTTCTCTAGAGCAAGTTTTTCCAAAGTGTATTTCACTTAACATAAGTCCCTCAGTATACTCTGGGTGGGAAAAGGGGCATGAGGAAGAGGATTCTGAGGTCAAATAAGTTTGGGAAATGCAGCCCTATCTAAGAAATCCACAATGTGCATTGAAGACTCTGAAAAATATAGAGTAAGGGAACATATCACTAACATTGTTACAGCATTTTATGGCTTTCAGAGCACTTTCATAGCCATTTTTAGTTGTGTGCTAGGAGAGACAGAGCAAAAATGCATAGAAAATCGATCATGGGATTGAAAAGGCTGAAGTGTAGTTATATAAACAGAGTGGCTGACAGTTGTGGAGGTTCTGCAAAGATTCTTGAAGTTATTAGAATAAACTTGATAATTTGGGGCGTGGCCATAGTAATCAGATTGCTGAATCTTCATTTTATTTGAATTTATTTAAAGGGAAACTTCAAACTACCGTAAAAAGAAAGGAAAATAAAATTCTTAAGAGATTGTAAAGTATTAGGGGCTTTTAAAATTGATTTCCATTTATTGATAAAGTTTTCTTTAATAAATACCTAAAAGAAGCAAGACCAGAAAGTAACTGTTACTAAGCAGTCTTGTATTATTTCTCTTGGTCAAAATGTATGAAATGTTTGAAAGTTCATTGTCTCATTAAATGTTAGTGTTAAGACTTCAGTTCTTTATTCAGAGTGATTGGAGGTTATAGTTTACACGTCACATTTTCCAGCTGGGGAACTGAGGTCATGACAGGAATGGCCACTGAAGAACTCTGTTGGTGCAAGTGTTGAGGTCATATGTGGGCTTCTTATGTGGCTTAGGCGGTAGACTGCCATTGTTTTCATATTTCGATTTGATTTTCTTGTTCATAATTCAAGTTGAGAGTGAACTAAGTGGTATGTTTTCTCCATAAGCCCATTGAGAGGCTGAGAATCTGCTTTTCTGCCTCTGGACACTAAAAGGATGGGTGCAGGGTACATGTCATTCCTCTTCACCATTATATCACCAGCGGATAGCACAGGACCTGGAACACAATATATGTTTGGGATATAATTGTTGAATAAATAAGCGTTCTGTAGAGAAAGGAAAGTGGATCAAGGTAGAAATCATGTACCTATTTGTAATCTACTCATAGACAAGTAATGTTTGTTGATAATTTTTTTTTTTTTCTGAGACTGAGTCTTGCTCACCTGGGTTGGAGCTCAGTGGTGCAATCTCAGCTCACAGCAACCTCTGCCTCCCAGGTTCAAGTGATTCTGCTGCCTCAGCCTCCTGAGTAGTTGGGATTATAGGTATCTGCCACCACGCCTGGCTAATTTTTTTTTTTTTTTTTTTGTATTTTTAGTAGAGACGGGGTTTTACTATGTTGGCCAGGCGGGTCTCGAACTCCTGACCTTATGATCCACCTGCCTCAGCCTCCCAAAGTGCTGGGATTACAGGTGTGAGCCACCATGCCCGGCCGATGATTTGTTTTTCTCATGATAATTGGGTTGTATTTGCAAGACCTCACTTATGGAAGCAAATTAATTGCTATTTAGGTTCTATGACTGCCATTTGCGTAAGTGGCACAGTTGGATGGTAGAAATTATAGTTTTCTAACCAGAATTTCCTAGTGACAACATATATTACATCAGTGAATTTCTAGTGAATTGGAGTAGAGGGAAATTAGTATCCCATATTTGGATTTTCAAAACAGCGTCTATTAATCATCCTCCTGCACCATCACCATTCTGAAGGTGTGGAAACTCAATGTCAGTAACTTACCATGAGCACCTTACTAGTTAATGTACCTCTGTAACTCTGAGGTAAATCTACTGTTTTCCAGTTTGGTGTTCTTGGCCACCCCTCCTGCTACCACTAATCGACAACATGGGGATTTGTCTTGGAGCTGCTACTTGGTTTCAATGCTGAAAAATATTTCAGGGACTCTGTAAAATTCTTGTTGGATCATCAGCCATTGACTAACTCACCTGAATGTCAGGGCCAACTGTGTCTGGTAAAGTTCTACAAGGATGAATGTATTAACTTCTCTAAAAGCTCAAAAAGTATTAGAGAAGGAGTAAGTTATTACCAAGTGTTTACTACCCACTTCTCATGTAGCATAAAGTATACGTGAAAGCATGAAGAAACATTCTATGCTTTTCAGGAGTTTGCGGCTCTGTACAGGAGGTCACATGGAAGTGCCTGGCATCTTCAGAAAATAACACACTCTAATACAGACACATTGCAAATACAGCATAGCATTTAAGTGGTGTTGGAGTTCAGAGGAAGAACGGATCAAGAAATAAACTTCTTGTGGTGACAAGATAGTGGCTTTGGGGAGCAGATTTCAGTATTCTCTTTTTGCTATAACTCTCCCTTTCCTATTCATCTTTTTCTACCAGTTTGGTGGTTAATTAGATAAGCAGTGCTCCTATCTCCACCACTAACTCACTTTGTTGATTTCCTACTCTGAAGTGACTTCTCAGGGAGGAAGATAGGTGTTGGGGTTCATAATGTGGTAAATATTTAGATGCCTATACCTTGGGGATGCAGATTTTGGTACATGATATTATGGAAATGGGTGAACTTACTTGGAGAACAGTTTTCAAAAGAACAAGCTATTTTTTGATGTGTGTGGAGGGATTTATGCTATCCTTGATATCAAAATTTTATGTTTCCATAAATATGTGCCTATTTGTAAGTAGTATTTCATGAGGGAATTAGGGGGATGGAAGTGTTGATAGTACAAAAGCTTTCCCCAGTGATAGCAGTTAATGCATGCTTTCCCTTACAGCTTAAAACAGGCAGAGGGACTTGAAGGGAGGATTTTTCTTATATTAGGGTAGTTTCTCTGTAACTATGTTCCCCTTCCTCTTTATTCAGCACATACAATACCTGTATTAATTATTAGGCTCTGCTGTGGGGCTATTTCTTTATGAACCTCCAGATGTTGCCGAGTGTGGAATAGCTCTGGGGCTTGATAAAAACGGCCTTTATTTTTCCACCAGCCTTTCCAAATAAATCTACCTCATAGGAAAGTATAAAGTGGTTTACAGAAGATTTGGAAGCCAGGTTCCCATCTTTGGAGTCAAATGGTTCAGCATTCTGGCCTGGAGAATGATGGGGTAGAGGGGAAAATATGCTCCTTTGTGCCTTTATGTCTTCTCAAACTGGCTTACATCAGGGCTGCATAGCACATATTCTGAGCTGATGGAATGGGGTAAAAACAAGTTTGTTTTCACCCCAACACTAGATTTGGGAGCAAATCAACTCTGAGGAAAGATCCAGTTTCAGCAACCTCATTGCTGAGTGGAGCTGAGAAGAAATCATTTGTTTTCATGAAGGAAAAATGATCTTTGAAGCAATATTTTTATTCTTCTCCCCTTCCTTTTTTTTTTTTTTTTTTTTTTTTTTAACTTCATTGTCTTGGTCTGCAAATCTCAGTTTCTCAAAATCTGAAGCTATTGTTGTGTACCTTTTTATTTTTTTCACAATGTACAAACTTTAACAATAAAGAATGATGGATCAAGTTATTAGAGGAAGAAACTGTGGCTTTTTAGGACCCCACCTTAAGGAACTATTGTGTTATTTGAACCTCTCCTGGAGTGTAAATTCCTTCCTTGTAAACCATTAGGTGATGAGGTATGTATAAGTTTGCTGTAAAATTACTTTGGTTACACTGGGGACTCAGAAACACTTCTGCTCCTACTGTTGTGACTTAGTCTGCATGAATAATTTGTGTGAACAAATTGCTCCTGTCTGTAAGGAACCTGCTAAGACGCAAGAAGGATGTCATCTTCAGGATCCGCACTGACTTATATGGACAAATGGTATTGAAACAGACAACAATCTGAAGTTCCTACAGTAGGTTCAAAATTCAGGGCAATATCCCCAACAAAAGACTAATGAAGAAGCCTACCCTGTATGAGAACCGTGCCAGGGAAGGTCTTTGAATTCCTCCTTCTCTCTGTGTACTGCTAACCTCAGCCATAGATCTCACTTCAATTAGAACAAGGCTAGTCCTCGTGGCATTTGCAAGAAATTAAGCTGGGAATTTGTAGACTATGGTTGATTTCATCCCTGACATTAACTGGCTGAGTAACCTTGAGAAACAACTGTTTTGTTTTATTTTCTCTGTCTATAAAACGAGGGTAAGAACACCTGCCCTAGCTATTTCACAGAGATATTGTAAGAATGCAACACAAAAAAATCGGTGTTTTAAAACTTGTTGAAAGATGTAAACAAAAGAGACATACAAACTAAAGTTAATGTCAGGGTATTATTATTGTGAAATATTTTTGGAGTTCTTCAGGAGCAAGCTCTTTGGCATTTTCTCCCTGAGAAAGGAGACAATGGATATGAGGTTCTGGGATAGATGCTATGAGGAAAGAGTAGGTAATAATACAAAGCAGGAGGAGTGGTGGTGGTAGAGAAACTCTGGACCTTTCTGGAAGGGCACAAGTGACTGAGGGAAAAGAAACATTCATGGGCTGGCCCAAAGAGTAAAGAAAGCTTCTGGGGCCCTGACCTATGTATTGTGTGGCAATGGGGAAAATGGTACTCCCATTCTTTCAGCAAAAAAGTTGCTGTCTGAACCCAGCTATGGTGACTCCTTTGCCAGTCCCAGGCTAGCACTGCTATGCAGAAAGAGACAACAAGGGGGAAGAAGTCCTCACAAAAAAATTTCTGGTTTAGGGTAAAGCCAGGAAAGCAAAACTTCAGGGAAAAGAGTGGTTCTTCCCATTTCTTCTCTCCCATACAGATAACTTACAATGCTTTATCTCTCCCAAAGACCAAGTACCATTTAGCAAATCCTGCTACCTAAGTTGTAATGATCTCTTCAGTCCCCAAAGTAAATGTTTGCTATGACAGAATTACGGTATGTCCCGGAAGAGTTTGTACTTCTCTGTGATTTGGTATCAGGCAATTTAATCTACGTGAGAAAGGGAGATATCTGATTTGTGGGAGCTCTGCCTCTTTTGATTTCCCTCTGTGCTACTGAAAGAATGGTTGGAATGATAAGAACAGTATTTTTCAAAGTGTGTTCTGTGCAATACTAATCTCTGTAGGTCTCTTGTTTGTTTTCAGAAAAGGGCCTCTATCGTCAAATAAATTGGGAAATGATTCATACTATGATACCCTCTGTTGTGCATGTTAGGATAGCAAAAGCTTTGAGCAGTTTAACAGCAAAGTAATCTGCTTAACTTTGTTTAATCTAGCATTTCATAAACTTACTTCCTTTTGGAAGCCCCGTTTTCATATACCAGTCTGTATTGCTCTCTAAGGCCTTTAAGAGGTAGATTCATTCTCGAATACCTGCATAGTTCAGATTAGTATGCCAGACAGCAAAGCCTCAGGATAGAGAATTCAGTATTGCTGGTTTACCTTCTCTGAAATTAAAATCACTGTGATAAGACAAAGATACAATTAGGGCAGTGATATTTTCTGTCCAAAAAACTATTAAAATATTAGGGTGATTCCACAGCATCTCCATTATGAGATAGCCAAACAATGAAAGGAGTCAACACTTATTGCATGCTGAGTATGGGCCAGCCACTGTGCTAAGCACTTTCTCTTGTTACTTCTAGGCATAACCACAACCCAGCAAGATAGATGGAATGATTCCTCATTTTAGAGCCCAGGGAACTGAGAGCTAGAGATTATGTAAATCACCCAAGGTCACAGACTTAGTAAAAGGCAGATCTAGGATATGAATTTAGGTCTGTTTAACTCCAGAGTCCATGATTTAGATTTAAAATATTTAAAGTCAGACTCTGTTTTCTAAGTGGAAAATGGCATTTCAAGAAATCTCAAAGTTCTGTATTTGAATAATGTATCAGCTAAGACTCTAAGGCATTCAGAAGGCTGTCTTTTGGTTAAGGGGCCTCCACCCACATCGCTAGAGCAGTCTAAGTATCATTATAGGTATCGGCAACCTAGAGAACAGTTGGTCAAATTGAAGTGCCCTAAGGATCACAAGCATGGGTATATTAAATTTGCAAGCTTATTTTTGCCCACTTTCTAAGTTTCAAGCCAATTTCCATCTTCTTTCACTGCCGTTCCTTGAGGCCACCTCTTTAAGCCACTTGCTTGAGTGCTTATAAATACAATGTCCCTCAAATGAGTACTTTTAATTGTTTGTCCCTCCTAATCTCACTAGGTCCCTATCCATTCCTTTGTCATTGCTCTGAAGGGGTAGCTTAAAGCCTTATTTTGTGGACATAATGAAAACACGTCCACATGCCTCTAGACTAAGCTGGCTACAACTGAAGAAATATGACATCCACCTAATTATAACCTTTTATTATACATTTATTATATGTCAGGGATGTTCTAAGTATTTTACATGGATCAACTTATTTAATCATCATTACAATCCTGTGAAAGAGGTACTATTGTTGTCCTCATTTTACAAATGAGAAAACCAAGGTTCAGAGAGGTTAAGGTACTTGCCTAAGATTACACAGCTAGTAAGCTAAGTCTCAAACCCAGGTGTATATCACCATACACCTGGGTTGACAAATGATTAATAATATTATGTGCTATTACTTATTATACTAGTCTTGCTATGCCCGGATTAGTCTCTCTTCAACCAGAATCTTGCCTTTATGGTTAGTATGCTCATAGCCACCTCCCAGCTCTGCCACTCTGGTAAATAACTGTCTAGTTTGATGGTACCCCAATGAGCCTCAATGTGTATCAGAATTATCTAGAGGCCTTGTGAAAACCTGGATTGCTGGGCCCCATCCCTAAAACTTCTGACTTAGGAGGTTATGGGGCTTGGCAGGGGGAGGAGCTGTGAATTTGTATTCTTGACAAATTCCCAGGTGCTGGTCTAGAGACCACACTTTGAGTACCACTGATCTCCTGTAATCACTCTATTAACCAACTCTTCTTTCAAAACTGTTTTTCCCTTGAGCAACACTGCTTTTCACTGTTTATTAAAACAGAACTAAATGTTTCTGTTTTGATTCATTTAAAACATCATCTAAACATATACATCTCCAAGTGATGTTTAAATTATTTTTAATTGACAGTAATTGTGTATATTTATGGGGTACAATGTGATGTTTTGATATTTCTATACACTGAAGAAAGATTCAGTCAAGCTAATTAACATATCCATCACCTCACCAACTTACCATTTTTTCGTGGCAAGGATGTTAAAAATCTATTCTTTCAGCTATTTGAAAATATATATTATTATTAACTGTGGTCACCATGAAGTGCAATAGATCACTAAACTTATCCAAGTGATTTTTTAAAAGCAGTTTCACTGTACTGTGTTCTGATCATATTCTTGAACCTAAGTAGTTTGGCACACAAATGTGATTTCAGGGATTTACCTCCAATTAATTCCCCCAATGGATAACAGCCCACCCCACCACCATTAACATCATACCTTAAAGACTTTATGTGCTATTTAACTTGATTAAGGAAATGGTAAATTGAATCTTATTTACTATAAGAATGCTTAGTGATAAGCAATATGGCTTGGGGATTAAGTACAGGGACTCTGTAATTAGACTTGGGTTTGGATCTCAACTTTGCCTAATAAGTAGCTGTGTTACTGTGCTCAAGTGAAGTAACTTCTCTGAGCTCTATTTCTTATTTGTACAGTGGGAGATGATAATGAAATCAGCCTCATGAGGCTATAAATAAGATGATTTATATATAGCACACCCTACCATGTCAGGTATTAAAAAAAAAAACTCAATAAATAGTAGCTGGTGTATATTAGTGACTGCAAACCTCTAATCTTGAGACCTGTGATACTCCAAAAATTGTTGCAAGAGATCGATGACACTGAGTGCATGCGAAAATAAAATCTCAAAGATAGAATTAATAAGTAGCATGTATGTATGTATAATTCGTTTCCAATCTAATCTATGTAGATGCTGTTTTAATTAGTAAAATACAAATTTACTTACAGTATGACTAAATTTATGATAACTTTCTGTCATGTAGTATTTATATTTCATCAGCAGATAATAAAAGACCAACTTTTTTGATATTTAAGAAAGATCTTCATACTTTAAAAAGTTGTGACACACTGGTTTATCTGAACAATCTGTTAATGCACTACCTACCAGCAAAGAGCAGGCCCCTGAAAAAGGGGAGGCCAGGTCAGCTTTGATGAGCAGAGGAGACAGAGGACATTGTAGAGCATGGGGTATTGCTTAAGGAGTGCATGATGTAGAGGGCTGCTCTAGCGGGGGCAATCTGAGAAACCCAGGGCCAGTGGGAGAATATTAGGAAAGAGCAGGGGCAGTAATACCAAGATGTCCAGGGAATCTACCAACCAGCTCATCTGTTCCTAGGTGACTAAGGATTTCAAGTGAACAACCAGCCACACCAATAGTGTATCTAGCTTTAGAGAAGGACTATGGAAATTCATTAGGATAGGAGAGCTTGTCTCCCTGAAGGAACTGGGTGTCTAAAGTGGTAAAATGCATTGTTGCTTTATTCTGATTGCATTAGCCAGTCAAATCCTTTCAAAATGATCAGCAAACAGCCCCTGAAATAGAAAAGTATTGGTGGCAGGAGTGAAATTTAGAGTTGCTTTGATAGAATAATTATCTTCAGGGGTTTGGGCTCTGATTGCTATTTAGACTGAGTGAAAGTATTGCTGAATAAGTTGGTAAATAAATGCAAGTTGTCATTAAGAGGACTGTGCTTAGTATCATTAAATGATATCCATTATTCAGATAAATATTTCATGCCTTCCTAATAGTCTGCTTCCTTATCGACTTGAGTGGTTGGGTTTTTTGGGGGGAGGAGGGGCGGATTGCTTTGTTTTTTGTATCTATATAAGTGAAAAAGGGCAGGTGGTCCTCATAACATCTTGCCAGATCTTCATAGATGACATGAGTATTTTTAAATAGGGTTAGAGTTATATATATTTTCCTAGTCTGGAAGTACAAGCTTAAGTTTGCATACATTATTTGACACAATTTGGTTATGGTAATAGTACATGGTTTGGTAGCAGTTTAGGGTTGATTTAGATGAGAAAGGAACAATTGTGTTTCATGTTTTTATTTCCGGGAATAACTGAATTCAGTTTCATGTAATTGGTACTCAGAACACAGCTATCTAACCCTTTCTTTATAGTTTATCTTCCATGTTTCCATTTTTGTTTCCACCTACTCCTGTATAGGCCATTAGGAATGTATCTCTATAACCATTTAAAAATACGTCTATAAATTTTCCTCCCAGTAGATTTTACAACAAATATTTATTCTCAAAATAGCTTCCCCCTGCAACCCAAAACACTCCTGAATTATTTTGCACTCATATTTACCCTTCCAACTATCCCTTAATAAGGGCTCAGAGAATGCAAACTCATTAACATCAGCCTAAGGAAAACAGGATCAGAAAAATTAGTCCAAGGCCGGGCATGGTGGCTCACCCCTGTAACCCCAGCACTTTGGGAGGCCAAGTCAGGCGGATCACCTGAGGTCATGAGTTCGAGACCAGCTTGGCCAACTTGGTGAAACCCCATCTCTACTAAAAACACAAAACATTAGCTGGGTATGGTAGCACATGCCTGTAATCCTAGCTACTCAGGAAGCTGAGGCAGTAGAGATGCTTGGACCTGAGAGGCAGAAGTCGCAGTGAGCCTAGATCACACCACTTCACTTCAGCCTGGGTGACAGAGTAAGACTCCATCTCAAGAAGAAGAAGAAAAGTTATACCATGCAATGCATTGTAAAACTGGGTAGAATTGATTTGTACTCTTTTTTTGTAGTTAATACTTCTACTGTTAAATATAATTAATAACTTTTATATGGCTATCACCATTTCACATAATTGTTTTCATTGTTGTGAAGGCCCACACAATTTTAAATCATTTCAGCCACTGTATGCACAGTTTGTGTTTTGCTTTTTCAACTAACACATCAGTATTTTTCTATGTTTGTCCATAGTACAAATTCCTAATTTTAATAGCGTGGTATTCTGTCTGGTTGATTCAGCATAATTTACTTAGCCATTCCCCTTATCTGTTGTATTTTAATAATCTGTGATGTTATTCATTTTCTATTAGAGTGGCTAGGCAAAAGTTTGACTTTACAATCACTGTCCTCTAGAATATCAATCTTTAAGTGTTTCTGCTTGACTGTTCTACCTCCCCACTTTCTACCTGGGTCAATCTGAACTCTGCCACGTAAATCATGGTCACCCAGTGAAAGATCTTTACACACAGTATATTAGGTTGCTAGGGAACACTTACAGTAAGCAAGCTTTCTGTTTGCTTATTTCACATACATTCTCTCATTAATTCTTCTCAATGTGTCTATAAGAAGGTATGGAATTATTTACAAACACTTGGGATAAAGAAGGTGGATAGAAAGAGTTGCCTGCTGTTGGGGAGGAAGAAAAGAAAGAATAATGGAGGTCATGGATTCTAAGTTCATAACAAGCTGTCCTTGCAGGAGGTAAGTCTGTTAGGATATCTTCCTTTCCTTCTCCTACCCCAACTCTAAAATTTGGTCTGAACCAACACTTCTGCCTGAACTGTAAATCTCCACTCTGTGCACAATTTATTAATTTTCAAATATTTCTTGCATAAGTGAATATGGCCACCTTTCTATCCAAACATGTTTGTGGTCAGATTGGCAATGAGTCACCTTCTAAACATCCAGAACAATCAGTCAGATAAAGATCACCTTTGATTAAGATCTTCTCTGCCAGGCCCTGATGGAAGAGGTGCCAGCTTCTTACTGCTTAGGGCTCTTAGATGTGCACAATGACAGCTAAGATTTGTCTGGGCAAGAACATATTTTTCCCCCACTCATAAAGTCAACATTTCAGGTGTTTCTAAGTGGAAGACATTCACTTTGCTCATTCTGACTTTTCATTCAGTTCAAACTCTCCATCTTTTATAAGAAATGTTCTCCATCCTGCTGGAGCATTAGGTTGCTGTTTTCTCAGGCCAACCAGTCTGAAGATAACTTTATGATGCTTCTAGAGCATGATACCATAGTTTATCCATTCTTCTTGATTTCATCAGAGTGCCTGATGCTTGTTAGACAGCTTTGGGGATGCAAACTGTTTGGTCCAGCCTTGTTGCAATCAGCAGTTTTCAGTAATGATTACCGAGACCTATCTTTGAGATCATTGTTAATTTAATCAGTAAAAATAGGACATGGCCTTTTGTAAGCTGCAGTGTGTGCAGACAGAGTGCCACAAAGGCCTCTGACATTCTGCAAGAGTACAAGATAGCAGGGAACTGCCTGCCCACTCCCAAATGCTGCATGCCACCCCTCTACTGCATGCAAATCTTTGCACTTAATCATGTCATTGCCAAGTTCTGCACTGGCTGCTACTAGGTCTTCTGCCACTCTTCTGACAGAGGTCAACAGGAAAAAATACTTCCTTGTGTAGGAACAATAGGTTCTCTTTGCCCCATACATTAGACTGAAAACCTGTCAGTTTCTAATTTAAATTTGGAATTCATGAATCAGATTATCTAAGAAAGCTGCAATGAAGAGAATTTTGAAAAAAGCATGGAATGGCTTCCCCCTCCTTTGTGGTACAACAGTTGTCATGGGGCTGGCTTTACGGCATTCTTGAAGACATTGTTCTCTGGTCACTGCACTAAAATAAGCAGCTTATTTGGGGATTTTGTCAGCTGCTGCTGTTGATGTTGGGGATAGTTTCCTGAGGATGGTATACCTGAGGGGATAGAGTACAGGAAAGAAATTGGTAGTAAAATAGCTGCTGACGAACTCCTAAGAATTCTGAAAGACTCATGGCAGTAGAATATTTGGGAGACCAGCACATTGGTTAGGAAAATTTCAGAGTTCTGAAATTGTTTGCCTTTTATAAGCATATCACTCTAACTCAGCTGGAATACACTTTCTGCTGATGACTTAATCTTTTGGTTGGATTAACTATTGGCTTAAAAATACAGTTAATAGGCTGGGAAGGACCACTTTGGGGTTTTCTGGAAATGATCTAGAGAGGAGGACATGAAGCTCAGAGTCTCAGTAAGTTGGTGAGCAGCATCTTGGCAAGGCTGCCTCTAACTGGCTTAGTTGCAGAGGTTTATGATTCTAAAATAAGAAGATCCCCTTGAGTTAAACTCAGACCCATATAACTCAGTACATTCCCCTTCAGTTTTGACTGCATGCTCACATCCAAATAGATGGTGGCAAATAGTATTTGGATTTGGTAACTCTTTATACTGTGGTAGAATCTATTCTGAAACATTTGTCACCAGTTTCTCTACACCCATACCAATGATAACTAGGTACATCGCTAGAAAGAGGGCAGGCTCTGGGAGAAAGAAATGGCATGGTTCTGAGAAGAACATTAATGTTTTTATTAACTAATGGTAAAATTTGCCATGTGCAATGAAAGGTGAGATGGTCTGAATACAGCTAAGGTGCTGGATGTTAAGGGGGCCATGATAATTACAACAGTCAAAATATCCACAAAGTTTACAGGCTCTGGGATCAGGCATATTCAGAGTTTGAATCCTGGCTCCATAACTTGCTAATAGGGATGATCTATGCTAGCTTTCTGGGCCATTTCCTCACTTGAATATATTGGGAGAATTTAATGAGATGATGCATATTGTGTGTTTAGTAGGAAGTAGACATTCAACATTATCTGCTATTATTAGACTATGATTTTTATCACTTTCATCACTACTACAGTTTTGCGACCCTCATTCCAAAAACTCGGTAGTACCTCAGATTCCATAGCTTCCCTCTCCAGCCCCGCCACCCAGTGCAGTGTCCTAGAGAGTGAGTCCCATGATCCAGACCTCTCTGCCCTAAAACTTTACCTAAATTTGATTCAATTGCTTTGGACAATGAGGGATGGCATCTGATTCTAACTAAACCAATGGGGTGAGCTCAGTAAGTCTTATATCTTTAACTGTAAAATTTAAAAATATAACCTTCTGCATGTGGCCATTGAGAGGATTAACTGAGATAATCCATGCAAAGGGGTTAGCATAGTGCCAGGTCCAGGGTAGTCCTCTGTAAATGCTGTTGGCTGCTTGTATTTTGTGTATTTGTCAAAACAGGATAGTGATGAGATTGGCAGAAAGATGCCAACAGACACAGTTTGAGGTGATGTTTCTTTTAGGAAAAAAGGATGAGAAACTAGAGGATGGTATGAATAGCAGCAGATAGGGCACCATGCTTCCTGGTGAAAGCATGGCACTCAGATTTCTGCAATTTTCCTTGGGGATATGCAGCTTTGGGTGACACCACCTGCTTTAAATAAGGAGTTTGTCAGGGTCTACAGGTCCTTTTGTCATTTTTACTGTATTTCCTTTTAATCCTTTCCTGGCATTTCCAAATTATTTCGCAGACTTTGACTATAAATCTACCTACACACTAGGGGTAAATAAATGACCACAATTCTTTCACATTCTTAAGTATTTATGGGAAAACTAGGTGAGGGGAAGGTCACTTTTCAGGAAACATCATTTAGTGGGATAGGCCTGTTTGAGGTCTACTCCTGCAGGGTTCTGGTGATGCTTTGGAATAGGGTTTATCTTTATTCTGAAGTAGTAAGAAGTTCAAATGAGAACAAAACATCTCTTAGATGGGAGAGTTTTTTCCTTTGAAAGTGCCAAAATAAAATAATGCAAACTTATAAAAATTTTAATTAGTACAGCAGTGTATAAGAAGTAAAAATTCCTGTTCCTTTATCTACAAGCCCACTGTCAGTTCCAATCCCCAGATGATCACTGTTAACTCTTAGATGTATATCCTTTCAGATCTTTCCCCATCCATCTATAAATAAATATATGTACAAAAATAGGATTCTACTATAGTGTATAGTATCTACTTTAGTTATCACATAATAATATGTCTTGGAGATTTTTCTATGTTAATACATTGGGCTCTTTATCTTTTTTTTTAAACAACTGTGTAATATAAATTGATTTTTGGTTTTATTCCTTTTTTATCTTTACGAACAAACCATTTTAAAATAAAAATGGCACTTATGTGTTAATTCAGTTATCTAACTTCATACAGCTAGTAAGTGAGGAAGTCAAGATTTACTAATGTTGACTGATTCCAGAACTCATGGTATTAACTTCTAGGCATTGCTATTATTTCCACAAGTTAATTATTTTCACTCGAGTTTTCTAGTGTAGGCAGTAGTCATGAGGCAACAATTAAATCTCAGAGTTAAAAGGAACCTTTAAGACAGGTTATTTAGTTTAACCTCTGACTCTGCAGCAAATTATTAGATGTTTTCTTATTAGGAAAAATCATTACTGAAACTTTATTTTGGCCAAATAAAACTCCATTAATTTATTTGTATTTGCAGTGGTAGAAACTATGGGTTGCTTAAACAATAGTTTATCTTGCCTCTTTTAGATTTTATATCACTATTTTTTCACATGATCATAATCCTCTGACATAGGTACGGTAGGCTATTATTATGCCCATTTCATAAATGGGGACACCAAGGATCAGGGAAATTAAGAGACTTAGACTTATACAGTCAGTTGCGGAAGGCCACCTGAATGGCAGGCAAAGGAGTTAGACTTTCTCCTGAAGGGAGTGAGGAGTTGTTGAAGACTTTTGAGCAGGGCTGAGATTATGGGTTTTGGTGGATAGAGGTCAGTAGGTGGTAATATGACAACTGAAAAACATCAGGAATAGGAGCGGCAAGAGCACAGTTTGCAAGCCAAATCAGCCTTTCAAGTGCAAGTAGATAAGAAGCATGATTAATCTTGATAGTTACCAGGCTTGAAAGGAGAGGATGGATATAAGGAAAAGTAAGAAGACAATATTGCTGGACATCGGGGACTAGAGAGAGAAAAGAGGTAAAGATGATTCCAAAGATATTGGCCAGAAGAAAATCAATGCTGGAGGGAAGAGTAGTTTGTATTAGCTGTGACATGCTGGCAGTTAGATATCTAAGTAGAAAGGTTAAGCAATATTTGGAAAATATAGGACTGGGACTTGGGTGAGAGCAGTTTTGAGGTTCAGCATCAAGAGTGGTCTGCCTTCACAGAGCAGTTCACACACTCAGGAGAGTAGGTCTGCAAAGGGATCTTAGAAATTATGTACTGGAAGTCCCTCATTTTACAAATAAGACCAACAGATGATATAAATTGCCCAGGGCTTCACATAGTTCCTTAGAGGTGATGATAAATTAGATCTTTTGAGTCTTAGTTCCTTACTTTTACCTGAAAATGCGAAGTTGTAAACTGGTAATGGACCAGTGTGTTTGGCCAATAGGGTTATATTGCTGTTCATGAATCTTGCTGCCCCTCTCTGCTCCACCTTCCCCTTAACATCAATCTTAGCCACATGATTTACTTTCATCAATGAAATGTGAGCAGAAATAATATGCAATATTTTTGAGAGGAGCATTAAAGCAAAATTTAAGTGTATAATGCACCAGATTTTCTTTTCCTTGTATCATTAGGTCATCAATATTCTAGATGTAAGTAGCTCTGTCAGCTTGAGCCCCAGACTGAACATGATATGGAACAGAGAAACAACTAACCTGTGATGGGACTGTGATAGGCATAATGAAAAACTTTTGTTGTAAACTAAGATCTCAGGGTCATGTGTCAATGTAGCATAACCTAGCCTGTCTTATCTAATACAGCCTAAAACATTCTGAAAAACTGAATCAGTGACTAACATTTAAAAATTTGCAGAGTTAACAGAAAAATCTAGACTTCAGACTTCTGATGAGAAATTAACCAACTTATATACAGATGATGAATTGTCTGAGTCTGAATAGCAGTTTCTCCCTTAGAAATTTGCGTTGAGTGTAGTTTATGCCCGGTACCTACTATTCCTAATTGTATCTTACACCCACCCATTTAAGAAAATCTATATTTGCATATTTGCATATTATATTTATTTACCTTATCTGCCTGGATCTGCCTTGCAAGTATTTGAATTTGCCACCCTGGCTTTATTACAGCTTTCCACTCCTCAGGGAGAAAATGCTACAGGCAAAAGGAACAGAAGACCGGAGACAGAAATTTAGATAATACCTACCTGTAAGTGTGAGAAAAAGAATAAGTGGAGAGACAAATAATAAATGCCTAGAAAAGTAACAAAAAAATAATAATAATAAAATAAAAAAACCCCGAATTGTATACTGACCAAAACAAGAAACAAGGAAGAGTCAAGAAAGAGGGATGATCACACAATTATTAGTATAAAAGAGCTTTTTAATATCCATTTTTAGACTGCATTCTAGCCTGAGCAATGGAGCAAGATTCCCGTTCTCTCTCCCTCTTTTTCTTCTTCTTTTCCTCTTTCTTTCATTCTCTTTTTCTTCCTTCCTTCTCTCTTTCTCTTTTCTTTTTCTTTCTTAAAAAAAAAGAGAGGGATGATCAACATCAGGTAAAACATGAAGTTCAAGATTAAAGACAGTGAAAAGAAGCAGGTCATGTGTGATGCATAAGAGAATAATTCCAGTGCTTTGGTGATTGCGGAAGCCAGAGGATAAGATATTAAGGGGAAAGTGCTTCTGAGAGGATGGAGGCGTTGACATAAATTTTTTTATGTTTGGCATTGAATGGAAGGAGAAAAGTAATTGGTTTCTAAAATGGCAGCAGAATCAAGCCAAAGGGTATTTTCCCCCCTCGTTTTCCTGTTTTGAAAGAGAGACAAATTTTTGCAAGGCAGAGTAAAGAGGAACCAGGTGATCGAGGGAGCACAGTGTGGGAGATATCTGGGAGGTGTGGATGGAGAACATACCTGATGCAGTTATTTTAGAAATAAGGGATAATATGGGTCTGGTGCGATGGCTCACGCCCATAATCCCAGCACTTTGGGAGGCCGAGGTGGAGGGATCACGAGATCAAGAGATCGAGACCATCCTGGCCAACATAATGAAACCCCATCTCTACTAAAATACAAAAATTAGCTGGACATAGTGGTGCACACCTGTAGTCCCAGCTACTCGGGAAGTTGAAGCAGGAGAATTGCTTGAAGCTGGGAGGCGGAGGTTGCAGTGAGCTGGGATGGTGCCACTGCACTCCAGCCTGGTGCCTGGCGAAAGAGCGAGACTATGTCTCAAAAAAAAAAAAAAAAAAGAGAAAAAGAAATAAGGGATAATAGACTTTCATCTAAATCTGCTAGCATAGGGTATGGTTTCTTAGTGAATCATCAGGAGCCACTCAGAAGAAGCAGCCTCTGGGCCCCACAATGGGTATGGGGTAAGAGAGGAATGATGACCTTGTCTAGAAGTTCATAGAACGTCTGCTGTCTCTGGTTACAGTCTTGAATGAAGAGCAGACAGGCAGTGAAGGATGTGATCACTGAGAGACTGAGTTCCCTTTGTGGCAGGAACCTGAGCCCTATGCTCAGATATAATCTTGGTGCCATTCTGGCCCCCTTTTCTGTTAGTTCTGCAATTGTACTAATAGTAAATGTCTCTTATCTCCCATGGGTTAATGAGTTTGGGGAGGAAAAATGCAGAGTTTACTATCATGGCAGGAAGGGCAATGCAAATGGTCTACTGAGAAACTTGAAATGCACCCAAGGGCTTTAAATTTCATTTCAACAGACAAACATTCTGCTCATCAGACAGCATCCCCTGAAGAAGGAATTCAGAATGACTAAATATACTAAATTCAATAGTTTTCAGCCTGTGATCCTAGACCCCTTGAAACCCTGCTGATGGTCTGCATACAGAGTCCCTACACTATTAGTGTTTACAGCATGACAGTGTCTATATTCCTGACAATGACATAAAATGGAGACTTACTTATGCTATATTAGCATGCCATTATTATGCTTGGGTTTGGAAAAAATTTGCAACTGACCCATAGACCTTCCCTATCATGCAACAAAAAGAGAGCCATCTGGGTCATGATGTTTATAGAGACCATGCTGTCATTCCTACTATGACCACAATGAGAATATTAGCAGGGACTTCCTGATGGGGTCTTAGTGAGAAATGAAGACAAGATGGTGCTGCGGTTTCATCTGCCTTAACAAGAGCAGCAGCACTTATCTCACTATATTGAGTAAAGTCTGTTTTGTGGAGGCATACAGGTGAGGAGGGGACTTGGAGATGAAAGCTGATAATAGGTGGCCCATAGGATCATTTGCCTGTAGAAGGGATTGAAGAATAGAAACAAAATTATAATCACTATTCAAGTGTTATGGGGTTTGAGTTATATTTTCATTCTGTCTGTGGGTTCATTTTTCTGAGTGTGGAATGGGGCCAGACTATAGAAGAGGGGTAGTAGTGCGGTGGTGGGAAATGTTCTGCCTTGAAAGAAAGGGAAGGGTGTGCAGAGAAGGAAAAGACTGATTTTTGGACTGTAGAGTAAAAAGCAAAGTGAGAATGACTGGTTTTCAGCTGTGTTTGACTTTATTGTTTCTTCTTGAGTCACTGGATCATGCTAGGCATTAAGAATTAGCACAATGGGCAAGGCCCATGCTCTCTTCAGCTTATTCACTAAACTATGACAGTGACACCTAGGGATATTCTATTAGAGAACTAGGTTACTTCTTATAATAGCAACTGTTTTCCTTGATTACATGAATGTTGTAAGTCACATACTGATTGATACTTTTGTGGCTGGCCTCATATGAAAGATTGGAAAATCCTTTCTTAGGAAGTGGTATTTACACAGCAACTTCAACAATGAGTAGGAGCCAGTCAGCAGTGGTGGGGTGGGGAGAAAGGGTTGCATTAGAAAGTGGCACGTTCGATTGCCTTGCAAAGGGAAGGAGCAAGGGATGCCTAAGTATTTGTGGGAAGATAAGTGGAGCATGGTGAACAAATGGGAGAGTGGTATCAGATGGGGCTGAAAAGGTAGACAAAAACCAGAAGCATAAAGATTATATTTTGTAGGACTCAGCTTTGAATATTCATTGAAAGCAAGTTTATGAATATTGTTAGATATAACTAGAAAATCTTCATATTATTGGGCTTGTGTTTTATCTACAGTTACTTGCTTGATTATTCATTCCAACAAGCATATGCTAAATATCTACTATATGCCAAGTGCTTTGTTCCACTGGGTTTTACACCTCCCAGGTATGTGTAAATTTCAGATACCACCAACAATGTGGACATTTTTTCAATCCCATCCTTATGACAGCATCAGACTAAACTTCTTTTCATTATTATTATCTTAGGTATAACATACTGGTTTGAAGAACAGGACCCAATGCCAATGACCTCTGCTGCCAGGTATCCAGAAAATATTTTCCAAGACTCTCCTTAAGCTCCTGGTGGGCAAAAGCAGGAGAGAGAAAGGAAACTGCAGCTGTGTCTTCATGCCAGTTAAACAGCATTTGGGGAGGTATTAGGCTTAGTTGTCACAGCTGTCTTTCAACTATGAGCTTTGACAAGGAGTCTGTAATTGTCATTTTGAAAGTGGGTGCATGTCACTTCCTTCCTCCTTTTTCTTTCTAGTTTTTCTTTATTTAGATTCTGCTTTTTTTCCCTGCTACCTTTTTCCATTTTTTTCCATTCTTTTATTCAGTTATCCTAGCCATCTCTCTGAGCGTGGGTACCAGGGGTAAGGACCTTGTTCTCTGTAACAGGGAAAGTAGAACTGCACTCAGATAGGCTAGCCCTGACCCAGGAATGCACCTCTGCAGACATCTTTATCCTCCTTCACAAATAGTATTTGTGCTGAAGGAATCAAGTAAATGGCAAAGAAAAACTGGCTTTCTTATCTGGATACCTATTTAAGAAGCTTTCTCCACTTACTCTGGCCATTACTAATCTCATCTTTCCCTGAACTGTCTAGTACATCCCCACTATGAATGAGAACCATATGATTTGCCTCTTGATGATTTGTTGTATTGAATTAGTTTGTAAATCTTTAGTTTTTGTTGATTTCATTTCCCTAAAAAGATTTGAAACTCCCTAGGGAAGGGGACTATGACCATACTTATATTTTATCATCTAAGAGATGAGCAAAATTGCAGGCATGCAGTTTAGCCATTCAATGGATACTTAACTGATTTAACAAAACCTGCCACCTTATTGTACAAAGCAGTGTAACATAGAGGGAGGCCTTTAGATTCCCATTGGCTTTTCTTTGATTATTGAAAGACAATAGAATTTTTGACAATATTCTATTGTCACCCTCCCTCAGTTTTCTTTCTACTTGTAAACCAGTATGGAGGCATGAATTTAGATGAAACATCTATTTCTTTGTGTCAGATTCTGCTCCTTTATGTGACAGTCTGCATTATACAAGGATGCCCTTGCTTTATCTCTACATCAAAAAAAGTGCGAGACAAGAAATGTTCTTAATGAGTTCTTGTTGGTTCTTTTGCCCTCTGAAGCAGCCCAGGAGGCAGAGAAGACAATAATAGGGGAGAACAACAATACAGGGAAGTAGGAAGATGATATAAATGAAAGGGACAGATGTCACTTGAGGCCACAAATTAACTTCATCAGATCTTTGAATTGTTGCGAATAAATGGCAAGTGCAGAACCGGGAGCAGTATGTGAATAAGACATTCTTTGGTCTTGGCAGCCGGTGCTTGTATAGCAAAGATGAGAGATGGAGTTGCTGGTATTCTCTGTTGAAGATTTAGGTGTTCAATAGTGAAGAAAAACAGTCTGAGAAAGCAAATAATTGGGATAGGGAGAGGGGATTATGTTTGTTTCCTATTGCTGTTGTAACAGATTACAACAATCTTGGTGGTTAACACAACACACATTTATTATCTTACGGCACTGGAAACCAGGAGTCCAAAATGGGTATCACTGAGAAAAAATAAGACGTGGGCAGGGCTGCATTATTTTCTGGAAATTCTAGGGGAGAATTCATTTCTTTGTCTTTTTCAGCTTCTTGAGGGTATCTAGATTCCTTCGACTGTGGTACCCCTTCATCTTCAAAGAACCAACTAACTCTGGACAAACTGTGGTGAAGAGCGTGTAGATGACATAGGAGATACAGGCCAGGAAACACTGAGTGAAAACCAATGCCCTTATGAAGATGTAAAATAATTTGTAAATGTATGAGAGACAAATGACTTAAGACCCTAGTCATGCTGTTTTAAAATAATTTTATGATTTCTAACGCATATTAATACATTTATACATGTAATGTGTTTATGTAGAGTAAAAGGTAGTAGTGTTTAGTTCTGTGATTTAAGATATAGTATAAGTCAGGTCCATGGACAGAATTTTGTGAATGATCTTACACTTAGCCTTCTTTTCCCAGAGCTAATTGTGTAATGCTTCCTTCACTCTCTGCGGTACAGCCTTCTGTTTCATTCTGGGACACATTCTACCCCCCTCTCTTTTTTTGTGTGTGTGGTTCTTAGCCTTTTCCCTTTGTACCTCTAGTGACATCATACATGTTTTTGAGAATTTAATAAAATGCATAGAGTACACTCTAGCATATATACAATTTGAGGGCAAAAAATCTGTTTAGGAAGACCTCTAAAATATTTCATTTCATACTAGTTAAAATTTAAGTTTAAAGATAATATTTTTACAGTTCCCTGTGGCCAATTCCCTAAAACTGCTTTAATTTCTATTCTATTTCTAATTCCACTTCTGATGCCTCAGTGTTCTGACATGTGGCCTGCTTAGAAAAAAATAGCTTTGTTGAGGATACTTGTGACTTTTCCCTAACTTGCTTTGATCAGAGCCATGGATTTAATTTTTATGTAGGCTACAGTGTAATTCTAATTCATGACTATAGTCTGTTTTCTTTATCCTGGGTTATTTTACAAAAGGAGTTTAGATTAACCGCCCCCAAAGCGATAAGATGTATACAAGCTTTCCATTTCTATTATTGGATAAAGAACTCCTAAGTTTCTGCCCTACTGATAGTGAGTCAGTACTCCCATAATTGTACATGGAGGGAAGGCATGTAGTGAGCCCTTCAGACAAAATACTTTCATCAGTCTCCTTAGTCTTCAATGAGTCCATCCTTCCCAGAATGACCTCATCTCTCTCAGAATGACTTACAAAGAAACATAGCTTTAAAAATGAGAATAACTGCTAATGACTTTATGATCCTGAGGCAAAGTTTTCTTTGTACAACAAATAGTTATGATTTGATAGTCAAATGTGATGGAAAAATGTATGATAGGTAGTTTGAATCTGTCAGTGTAGAAAACTCAGAAAAGTGGCAGTATAGCCAAATGGTTAAATTTTTGGATTCTGGAATCATGAAGAGTTGGTTTAGATTCTAAGCCCAACACTTAATGGCTTTATGACCTTAAGCTTTTTGACTTATCCTTTCTAAACTTAACTTTCCGTATATGTAGTATTGCCTGTCTTAAAGGTTAATTACATCACAGGGTGATTTTCACTGAAGGCTGTTTGCCTAAGTAACTTGGTGGCTGCTCTGAAGTTTGACTGAGAAATCAACTTGCAAATAGCAGATAATAGGCGAAAGGACATATAAATTTATTTAGCATATATGTGTATGTGTATATATATATATATGGGATCCTTTAGAATGAAGACCAAAAGATAGAGGGGGAACTGTTAATTTTTACGCTTAGGTTCAACAAAGTATGGACAGCTGCATAGAAATATGATTGGACAAAAAGTGTATGATCTAATGCTAATAGGCTGAGTGGGGAAACCAGCAAGTCCTGTCTGTCTAGATTCTTCTTGGCCTCTCTGAGCACACAGTTCTTCCTTCTGGGCATGAGGCAGGATCCTTTCTGGAATGGAGGGTCTTATAAGCTACAGTCAAACAAGGTAGGTCAGATAATTTCTTTATGGCTGATTTTGACACAGAAAGTCATAGGGAAAGTTAGAATAATATTTTTAGATATTATCGCTGGCTTAGGGGAACACGGATCCTGGATTTCATGACCTGGCTTGAAGAAGAAGGATTATAATTTCTTTGGCAAGTCGCAAGGCAGAATAGAACTGAGAGAAAGGAGGATAGCAGAAGGTCAAAGAAAAACTTTTGTGTCTGAGGCTGCTCCTAAGGCCTTAACTTTGGGGTATTGTTTTCTGAGCCCCAACACTGCCTATCCAAGAAATTTAAGTGCAGAGACACCATAGAAATGAAACAGAAATAAGGCAGCCTAGAGTAGTAGCTCAGTGGATGGGATCTAAAACTGTATGGCTTGGATTCAAAACCGTGCTTTACCATTTAATAGATATATGACTTCAGGCAAATTATTTTACCTTCTGTACTTCTATTTTCTTATCTATAAAATGGGAATCATTACAGTGCCTACCTCAAAGCCTCGGTATGAAAATGAAATGAATACAGTTAGAATAATTAGCACCGTGCCTGGAATTTACTTAATATTCAAGAAGGGCTATCTCTTCTTATTACTGAAACTAATGATGTTAATACTATTAATAAAAATATGATAGATATAGAGATTGAGATACAAAGGAGGATTAAGGATGACTCCTATTTTTCAAGCTTTAGCAACTGGTTCTGTGGTGATGCCATTCATTGAGATGGAGAAGAGTGAAGGAGGAATAGATTTGGGCATGTGTTTAGTGAATAGCAAGTTTTGGTTTTGGATATGCTGAGTGCGAGATGCCTGTGGAATATTGATATAAAGTTAGGCAGCTTTTATGTGTGTCAGGAGATCACAGAATTGTGAACCAGTAATATACATGTGGGAGAAGTCAGTATTCTGATTTTAAAGATTATGATACTATATGAAGTAACTAAGAAAGATAATTTAGAAAGAGAAGGGAGGAAAGCCCAGGATCAATCTCGGGGGCATAGAGGGTGAGGAACCAACAAAGAAAATGAGTAGATATGGAAAGAAAGTAGGAAGGAAATCTACCTTTCATGATAATTGAGACAGAAATGTTTTAAGAAGAGTGTAATCAACTGTGGAAAATGAGGACATAGAAACATCAATTGAATTTGACTCCTTTGAGAAGCTTGGTTATGAAGATGCAAAGAAGAATGGAATGGTGGCTGGATGAGTCATCAAGAAAGGATCCATTTTGTATAATATAGAAAGTTATAGTGACTGTTTATATTGTAATAGAGATGATACATTAGAAAAGGAGAAATTAAAGACAAGAAAATAGGAGGGAATGGGATCCGGAGTACAATAGAGGAGCAGGGATACTTTATTTCTATGAGATAAAGTGCATAGCACAATGCCTGGCATATAGTAAGTGTGGAGTGAATATATCTGTTATGTTTATTGTTGTTACTGTATTAACTCAAGAGTCCAAGCTGGCTTGCACTTGGAAAAGACAGTTTGAGCATGCACAGAGCCAAAGGACTTCATGGAATGAAAGGTCTTGGTGAGCAGACAGCATTTAAAGTGCCCTATCCTAAACAAAGGCAAACAACAAAAAAATGTGGTTCCAACAAATACAGATGCTCCTCAATTTACAATAGGATTATGTCCAGATAAACAAATTGTAAATTGAAAGTATAAAGTCAAAAATGTGTTTAATGTTACAACACAGCAGATAGTCCCCAATTTATGATGGTTCAACTTACAAGTTTTTCATTTTACGATGGTGGGAAAGCAATACACATTCAGTAGAAGCTGTAACCCCATTCTAAGTCATAAAGACCTTGACTTATGATGGATTTACATCCTAATATATCCATTATAACACCAAACAATTGTTAACTATCCTAAATCAGAAACTGCCTGGAAAATCATTTGGTTAGATTGGCCTATCTACCCTAACCAAATTTTTTATATCATGGGAGGATGGGAGGTGTCTTTGATTATCATATGGATGAAAAGATAAGGTACTCTTTTTTTTAACAGCTATACTTCAAAGAAATGACTCTAAGAAATGGGTAGATCTAATTCTGTTGAGATTCATTGATCAGCACATTCCTAGACAGGTAGCCAACACTCTCCTAGCACATGTTGTCCCTGTAACATGTGTACTTAAAGGGGAAAAATGAAGTGTACCCATTGATTATATTTACCTTAGCAAAATATGCTTCCATATGATAATGATATGCAGTAAAAATGCTCTGTGAATTATACTGTGTGATGTTATTGTCTATGCTGTCAATGCAATGAGCTGAAAACTTTTGCCTATTATTCCTTTAGAAACAAGTGCCTCTTATTGAGGACTGATTTTTTTTCCATAGCATCTTGAAATGCTTTTTGCCTTTTCATCTCTAAGTATAAATATCAGCTTTGTGATTTTTTTAATCCTGCAAAATTTCCCAAAAATGTGTTTTTAAATCTTTCCCTAAATGTGTGGTTTTTATGCAACCAATAAAAATCTAAACGTTTGATCAGTTTTCTGCCCTGTGTTGTCTAGATAAAGAAAAGTTTGACTGGTATTAGATATGAAAGATGGAATGTGCTTTAAAATTTTCAGTCTGTCATTTGAGATCAGTATCAGAGAGCGATACCTATTAGACTCTTTCCATAATGGTCTCTTACCCTTGTTAAAGTTTATAAGAAATTACCTGGCCAGGAAATGGGTTTCACTGGTTTTCAGCATCCCTTGTTATTGGTACCATGTATCTGCTCTCCTTAGTACTGAGCCCAGCCATTTGGTTTATGTGAATTTCTAGATTCCTATGTATTTCCCTTGCTCTGTAGGATTTACGCTTTTATAGTTCCCATATTTTGCTTGGTCTAGCATGTCACAATTTGTCCTTTGTGCTTTTAGACTTGTGTGTGCTTGCTTGTTTTAATTTATTATCTTGTTTCAACTGCTGATTCAGCTTTGCCTTTTGACTCTTGAGCCCTGGACTAATTCTCATCCTAGAGCACCAGGTTTTTATCCTTGCCTCCATGCTACATTGTGACCTCAGCACCAGCACTGAGAGCTGGTCTAACTCATAGGTCTAACTCAGTACGACATTTCTGATTTTCATAGTGACTGTGGTAGAATAAAAAGAATACTATGCTTAATGTTTGAATCTCTGGGTTTAAGCTCTAGTACTGCCAGAAACTCACTAAATGTATATAGAAAAATATCTTAGCATCTCTGAATTTCAGTTTTATCCTTTGTAACATAGGAATAATATTCTCCTCACTTATTTTTGTGATTAAATGAGATATCATATGTAAAACTGTCTAATGTGATAACTGGCAAATGTTTGTAAAATATTCTCAATTTTGGACACTTGTGATATTCTCATATAAGTTTCTTTATTATTAGCCTCTTTCTTTTTATAAGCAAACATTTAATTTATTTCCATGACAAATAACAATCATAAGTAAAATGTATCAGTGACAAAAGTTTTCTGGTAAAAAATCAAAGTGAAATTACAACACAAACTCATTTTAACAAGGTTCCAAGTTTCCCAATTAATTTGTCTCCATTTCTTATGTATTCTGAATACCAATTGCATTATGTCTCTTCTGAAAATAATATGACAACTTATAAATTTCTGGAAAAGAAACTGAATATCTAGAAATGAGCGAAAATATGATAGTGATTACAACAAATAATTTTTGTGTATTTGTAAATCTGTTTTTTAAATATATTTTTTTAATTATATTTTTAAGTTTTGTGATACAGTTGCAGAATGTGCAGGTTTGTTACATAGGTATACATGTGCCATGGTGGTTTGCTGCACCCATCAACCTGTCATCTATGTTAAGTATTTCTCCTAATGCTATCCCTCCCCTTGCCTCCCACTCCCCAAGAGGCCCCAGTGTGTGATGTTTTCCTCCTTGTTCCTATATGTTCTCATTGTTCAACTCCCACTTATGAATGAGAACATGTGGTGTTTGTTTTTTTTGTTCCTATGTTAGTTTGCTGAGAATGATGGTTTCCAGCTTCATCTGTGTCCCTGCAAAGGACATGAACTCATTCTTTTTTATGGCTGCATATTATTCTATGGTGTATATGTGCCACATTTTCTTTATTCAGTCTATCATTGATGGGTATTTGGCTTGGTTCAAAGTCTTTGCTATTATGCATAGTGCTGCAGTAAACATACATGTGCATGTGTCTTTATAGTAGAATGATTTATAATCCTTTGGGTTCTAACCTTTGGGTTCTAATGGGATTGCTAGGTCAAATGGTATTTCTGGTTCTAGATCCTTGAGGACTCACCACACTGTCTTCCACAATGGTTGAACTAATTTACACTCCGACCAACAGTGTAAAAGCATTACTATTTCTCCACATCCTGTTCAGCATCTGTTGTTTCCTGACTTTTTAATGATCACCATTCTAACTGGCATGAGATGGTATCTCATTGTGGTTTTGATTTGCATTTCTCTAATGACCAGTGATGATGAGATTTTTTTCATATGTTTGTTGGCCACATAAATGTCTTCTTTTAAAAAGTGTCTGTTCATGTCCTTTGCCCACTTTTTGATGGGATTGTTTGTTTGTTTTCTTGTTAATTTGTTTAAGTTCATTGTGGGTTCTGGATATTAGCCCTTTGTCTGATGGATAGATTGCAAAAATTTTTCCCATTCTCTAGGTTGCCTGTTCACCCTGATGATAGTTTCTTTTGCTGTGCAGAAGTTCTTTAGTTTAATTAGATCCCATTTATCAATTTTGGCTTTTGTTGCAATTGGTTTTGGTGTTTTAGTCATCAAGTCTTTGCTCATGCATGCCTATGTCCTGAATAATGTTGACTAGGTTTTCTTCTGGGATTTTTATAGTTTTGGGTCTTACATTTAAACCTTTAATCCATCTTGAGGGGATTTTTGTATAAGGTGTCAGGCAGGGTCCAGTTACAGTTTTCTGCATACAGCTAGCCACTTTTCCCAACACCATTTATTAAATAGGGAATCCTTTCCCCATTACTTGTTTTTTGTCAGGTTTGTCAAAGATCAGATGGTTGTAGATGTGTGATGTTACTTCTGAGGCCTCTGTTCTGTTCTGTTGGTCTATGTATCTATTTTGGTACCAATACCATGCTGTTTTGGTTACTATAGCCTTGTAGTATAGTTTGAAGTCAGGTAGTGTGATGCCTCGAGGTTTTTTTAATTTTTATTTTTTTGCTTAGGATTGTCTTAGCTATATGGGCTCTTTTTTGATTCCATATGAAATTTAAAGTAGTTTTTTCCTAGTTCTGTGAAGAAAGTCAATGGTAGCCTGATGGGAATAGCATTGAATCTATAAATTACTTTGGGCAGTATGGCCATTTTCACGATATTGATTCTTTCTATCCATGAGCATGAAATATTTTTCCATTTGTTTGTGTCCTCTCTTATTTCCTTGAGCAGTGGTTTGTAGTTCTCCTTAAAGAGGTCCTTCATGTCCCTTGTAAGTTGTATTCCTAGGTATTTTATTCTCTTTGTAGCAATTGTGAATGAGATTTGCTCATGAATTGGCTCTCTGTCTATTATTGGTGTATAGGAATGCTTGTGATTTTTGCACATTGGTTTTCTATCCCGAGACTTTGCTGAAGTTACTTATCAGCTTAAGGAGCTTTTGGGCTGAGACAATGGGATTTTCTAAGTATACAATTATGTTATCTGCAAACAGAGGTAATTTGACCTCCTCTCTTCCTATTTGAATACCTTTTATTTCTTTTTCTTGCCAGATAGCCCTGGCAAGAACTTCCAATACTATGTTGAATAGGAGTGGTGAGAGAGAGCGTCCTTGTCTTGTCCTGGTTTTCAAAGGGAATGCGTCCAGCTTTTCTCCATTTAGTATGATATTGTCTGTGCGTTTGTCATAAATAGCTCTTATTATTTTGAGATATGTTCCATCAATACCTAGTTTATTGAGTGTTTTTAGTGGGAAGAGGTGTTGAATTTTATCAAAGGCCTTTTCTGTATCTATAGAGATAATCATGTGGTTTTTGTCATTGGTTCTGTTTATGTGATGGATTACGTTGATTGATTTGTGTATCTTGAACCAGCCTTGCATCCCAGGGATGAAGCCAATTTGATCGTGGTGGATAAGCTTTTTCATGTGCTGCTGGATTTGGTTTGCCAGTATTTTATTGAGGATTTTCGCATCAATGTTCATCAGGGATATTGGTCTGAAATTTTCTTTTTTTGTTGTTGTTGTATCGCTGCCAGATTTTGGTGTCAGGATGATGCTGGCCTCATAAAATGAGTTAGGGAGAAGGAGTCCTTCTTTTTCAGTTGTTTGGTATAATTTCAGAAGGAATGGTACCAGTTCCTCTTTATATCTCTGGTAGAATTTGGCTGTGAATTATCTGGTCCTGGGCTTTTTTTTTTTTTTTTTTGGTTAGTAGGTTATTTATTGCTGCCTCAATTTCAGAACTTGTTATTGGTCTATTCAGGGATTTGACTTCTTCCTGGTTTAGTCTTCAGAGGGTGTACATGTCCAGGAATTTATCAGTTATTTCTAGATTTTCTAGTTTATTTGCATAGGAGTCTATTTCTGTGGGATCAGTGGTGATCTCCCCTTTATCATTTTTTATTGTTTCTATTAGATTTTTTCTCTTTTCTTTTTTATCAGTCTGGCTAGCAGTCTATCTATTTTGTTAATCTTTTCACAAAACCAGCTCCTGGATTCATTGATTTCTTGAAGGGTTTTTCATGTCTCTATTTCCTTTACTTCTGCTCTGATCTTACTTATTTCTTGTTTTCTGTCAGCTTTAGAATTTGTTTGTTCTTGCTTCTCTGGTTCTTTTAATTGTGAGATTAGGGTGTTGATTTTACATCTTTCCCATTTTCTCGTGTGGGTATTTAGTGCTATAAATTTATCTGTAAACACTGTTTTAACTGTTTCTCAGAGATTCTGGTAATTGTGTCTTTGTTCTCATTGGTTTCAAAGAACTTCTTGATTTCTGCCTTAATTTCTTTCTTTACCCAGTAGTCATTCAGGAGCAGATTGTTCAGTTTCCATGTAGTTGTGTGGTTTGAGTAAGTTTCTTAATCCTGAGATTGTTTGTTATGATTTCCATTCTTTTGCATTTGCTGAGGAATTTTTTACTTCCAATTATGTGGTCGATTTTAGAATAAGTGTTATGTGGTGCTGAGAAGAATGCATGCTGTTGATTTGGGGTGAAGAGTTCTGTACGTGTATATTAGGTCTGCATGTTCCAAAGCTGAGTTCAGTTCCTGAATGTCATTGTTAATTTTCTGTCTCGTTGATCTAATATTGACAGTGGGGTGTTAGTCTCACACTATTATTGTGTGTGAGTCTAAGTCTCTTTGTGGGTCTCTAGGAACTTGCTTTATGAATCTGAGTGCTCCTGTATTTGGTGCATATATATTTAGGATAGTTAGCTTTTCTTGTTGCATTGATCCTTTTATCATTATGTAATATCCTTCTTTGTCTCTTTTGATATTTGTTGGTTTAAAATCTGCTTTATTAGGGACTAGGATTGCAACCCTTGCTTTTTTTTTTTTTTTTTTTCTTTCAGGTTGCTTGATAAATTGTTCTCCATCCCTTTATTTTGACCCTATGTGTGTCTTTGCACATGAGATGGATCTTAATACAGCACATCCATGGGTCTTGATTCTTTATCCAATTTGCCAGTCTGTGCCTTTTAATTAATTGGGGCATTTAGCCCATTTACATTTAAGGTTAATATTTTTATGTGTGAATTTGATCCTGACGTTATGATGCTAGCTGGTTATTTTGCACATTAGTTGATGCAGTTTCTTCATAGCATCGATGGCCTTTATGCTTTGGATTGTTTTTGCAGTGTGGCTTCTACCAATTTTTCCTTTCCATGTTTAATGCTTCCTTCACGAGCTCTTGTAAGGCAGGCTTGGTGGTGACAAAATCCCGCAGCATTTGCTTGTCTTTAAAGGATTTTATTTCTTCTTCACTTATGAAGCTTAATTAGGCTGGATATGAAATTCTGGGTTGAACATTCTTTTATTTAAGAATGTTGAATATTGGCCAATACTCTCTTCTGGCTGACAGGGTTTCTGCAGAGACATCCACTGTTAGTCTGATGGGCTTCCTTTCGTGTGTAACCCTACCTTTCTCTCTGCCGCCTTTAACATTTTTTTTTTTTTCATTTCAACCTTGGTGAATCTGATGATTATGTGTCTTGGGATTGTGCTTCCTGAAGAGTTTCTTTGTGGTGTTCTCTGTATTTCCTAAATTTGAATGTTGGCCTGTCTTGCTAGGTTGGGGAAGTTCTCCTAGATAATATCCTGAAGTGATTTCCAACTTTGTTCTATTCTCCCCGTCACTTTTAGGTACACCAATCAAATACAGTTTTGGTCTTTTGACATAGATGCATAGTTCTTGGAGGCGTTGTTCTTTTCTTTTCATTATTTTTTCTCTAATCTTGTCTTCACACTTTATTTCATTAAGTTGATCTCAATATCTGATATCTTTTCGTCTGCTTGATTGATTTGGCTATTGATACTTGTGTATGCTTCACGAAGTTTTCATGCTGTGTTTTTCAGCTCCATCAGGTCATTTATGTTCTTTAAACTGGTTATTCTAGGTTAACAATTCCTCTAATCTTTTGTTAATGTTCTTAGCTTCCTTGCATTGGGTTAAAGCATGCTCCTTTAGCTCGGAGGAGCTTGTTATTACCTACCTTCTGAAGCCTACTTCTGTCAATTCCTCAAAATCCTGATTCTGTGGAGGAGAAGAGGTGTTCTGGTTTTTGGAATTTTCAGCCTTTTTGTGCTGTTTTTCCCTCATCTGCGTGGATTTATCTACCTTTGGTCTTTGCTGTTGGTGACCTTCAGATGGTGTTTTTGTGAGGTCATCCTTTTTGTTGATGTTGATCCTATTGCTTTCTGTTTGTTAGTTTTCTTTTAACAGATTCCTCTTCTGCAGGTCTGCTGGAGTTTCCTGGAGGTCCACTCCAGACCTTGTTGGCCTGGCTATCACCAGCAGAGGGCGCAGAACAGCAAAGATTGCTGCCTGCTCCTTCCTCTGGAAGCTTCATCCCAGAGGGACACCCGTCAGATTCCAGCCAGAGCTCTGCTGCTTGAGGTGTCTGTCAACCCCTGCTGGCTTCAGGATTTGGCTCCGTAGCATCAGCCCCTTTTCCAGGGGAGTGAATGGTTCTCTCTCACTGGCATTACAGGCACCACTGGATTACAAATAATAAACTCCTGCAGCTAGCTCAGTGTCTGTCCAAATGGCCACCCAGTTTTGTGCTTGAAATGCAGGGCGCTTGTGGTGTAGGCACCCGAGGGAACCTCCTGGTCTGTGGGTTGCAAAGACCATAAGAAAAGCGTAGTATCTGGGCCGATAGCACTGTCCCTCACTGCAGGATCCCCGATGGCTTCCCTTGGCTAGGAGAGGGAGTTCCCCAACCCCTTGTGATTCCCAGGTTAGGAGACACACCACCCTACTTCTGCTCACCCTCTGTGGGCTGTACCCACTTTTTGGCCAGTCCCAATAAATGAACCAGGTACCTCAGTTGGTAATGCAGAAATCACCCACCTTCTGCATTGGTCTCACCAGGAGCTGCAGATCAGAGCTGTTCACATTCAACTATCTTGGTAAATCTGTTTTTATGCAATAAATAATTTGATTCAATCTTTGTCCATTTATAAAATGTGATGGTTTCTTCCATTCAGTGCATTCATAAGAACAGAATCATAACGTGAAATTTTAATGTATAGTACCCATGCAGTGGGTGAAGTCATGCTCTTGAAATACAGCTTTATATGATTAAAAGTACCTGTTGTCACATTATCTAACCATAAAGAAAATGAAAGTGTGAATCAGTTCTTATTGATAGTGTATGGACAGGTACTGTATACATAACATTCTTTTCAATGCTTAGGACAACCCAATGAGGCAAACATCATTATTGCTGATTTAGAGATGGAAAGACTGAACCTCACATAGGTTAAGTAATCTGCCTATAGTCATGAAGCTGGTTAAGAATAGAGCTGGTATTCAAACTCTGGTCTTCCTTATTGCAGTTCCCTGTCCTGTTTTTACTACATGAGGTAAACTAGTCCTGTTTCCTGATACCAGAATGATAGAGGAGATCATCTACATTAAGAAGTTGTAGTAGTGAACAGATGTAACCAAGTGTAAAAGGACAGGGTATGAGTGGACACAGAATGGGCAAAGACTGAGTAGGACATATTCAGAAGTATGTTTTATTCAGCTAATTCATGGATACTGAATCTTAGACCTGCAGGTAGATACAACTCAACTCTTTTGCCTTCCTCAAAAAAGAGGAAGAGAAAAGGGAAAGGTCAGTGTTGAGGAAATATTTCACTATGGTAAGTAGAATGGTATCTGTTAATCATTTTGGTGTCATGTCAACCCTGTCACTATCTTGCTAGGTGACAGCAGCAGTGTTTTCATTCAAGGCATATGTGTGTACTATTGTTTTCACTAGGAAATAAATCATGGATGCTATAGTCTTATGTCCCCAAGAAAATTTTATAAGTTTTGAATGCATTTATCGTGCATTCCTACAGATAACTCTCCCCAGGAAAATTCAGCCATCGATTTTGTCCATGTTGCTAATATAAATGACATCCATAACATTATAGTGTAGAGTAAGAAAGTTCATATTTAAGCTCTTCCATTTATTATTTAGGTGACAATGGTCAATTTACTTAACCTCTCTGAATTTCAATGCATTCTATCAAACAGGTCTAAGACTATTTTATGGGTCTGTAATAAAGAGGAAATTAGGAAAAATACATGCACAGATTCTCTTATATCCTTTTGCAGTGTCACATGGCAATTAATAAAAGCTAGTTCCATTGCTGTTAATGACAACACTACTGCAGTAACGTAAGTTCCATTACTTCTGCACTGCTCATCTAGTTTGGAGGGCAGCTGTTTTTGTGTGTACATATATATTTTGTTTTCACATTTAGACTGTTTATATCTTAAACACAGGAAGTGTCTGAAAACTTTTTGTAACTCTAGGGCCTTCTCATTGCTTTATTTACCAGCATAGTTATTTTTAATGACAACCACAGAAAAGTTATGTAGTACTTTGAACTAAATGTGAAGATAACTATTAAACAATATTAATAATGTTTCTGCTTAGGCATTTTGTCTATAAGTAGTGAAAGCTGTAGGTAGGAGTATTTATTTCATTATGCCGTGTGGTTCGATTAATAGCCTTTTTCTGCAAGAGTATTTTATCAGATTATTTTTTCAAATATGGGACTATTTAAATCACTAAATTTAAAGATTTTAAGGCAACATAATATTTTAAAACTAGCTAGCAAACAGTTACTGAATGCTAATTATGTGTCAGATTCCATTCTAAGTACTTTGGACACATTAAATAATCCTTACAAATACCATATGAAGTAGAACATCATTATAATTCTCATTTTGCAGATAAAGAAACTAAAGCACAGGGAGGTTAAGTAACTTGTCCAAGGCCACACAGCTAACATTCAGCAGGGCAAGGATTCACACGTAGGTAATCCAACTCTAGAATCTGCTGTTAGTTTCAGCATTATATTGCCTCTTAGTATATGTTGGTGCTAAATTTTTAAGTAAAATAAACTTTGGCTACAGCCATCATTATATTATGCATTTATTCTGATCAGTGATCTCTTTCACATACCTTGATTCGGATTTTCCATCTGTAATTTGTTCTGCTTCTCTTAGTTGGGAGTCCATATAGTTTTTACCAACTTTGCATCAAAGCCATTGCAGGTAACTTTCTTCATGTATCATCTAATTAAAATATCACTCTGAGACTGTTCCTATATTTGAAAAACCTTTATCTCCACATTTTCTGTTCTCTTCTTACTATTCTGCTTACATGTAACTGAAGACCACAGGAGTCTATTAGCCTTGTGTAAGCATACCATTGGCTTGCGATTAGATATGCAGTTGATAGAAAGCAGTTTTTATTTTATTTTTTTTTCAAGAGTATCTCTTTTCCTTTGTCCGCCTGTGTAGGAATCCATCTTCTCTGTTTAGCGTTACTTGAAATTTCTGTATCATGCATTAGCAAGTGAACCTCAGCTTTTATAATCTTGGATACATACTGCATTAGAAATGTTCTTGTCATACTAATTTAAAAACCAACAGATATGTATTCCTGCCAGGCAAAAAAGGTTTTGAGGATAAATGTAAAGTATTTTCACCGCAGACATTTAATTTTTTGTTTTGTTTTTAGTTTTTGATAAATAATCATATAATTATGGGGCACACAGTGATTGTGATGTTTCAGAAATATTACTAAAAGCTAACATCTGATATTTCAGACTCTAGTTGTTCATTGCGGGAGATATCATTATATCTACGTTCACACTGGTTTTTCTTATAAACTTGAGGCTCTGTTCTTGCCTGTGTCTTTCTGGGAGGGAAGATTGAAACAAAATGGAATTATTTCCTGAAGAGGTGGCACAATTTCTTTTGAGAATCCGATGTATAGGATGGACAGCTTTCTTCTCTCTACCTTAGAGAGATTTTCATGAAGCAAATTGCTTCTTTCCCAGGAATAGGTTAGAATTTCTGTTTCTTAGGTGTTCTGACTATAGCATAACTTCAAACTAGAACATTTGTGTTTGAAATGAATTCTTATGGAAGAATTTCTTCTTGAGGTTCACTAGAAAAAAGGACAGTTTTCTCTTTCATTCAAACACATGGAGACAATGCATTTTCTTATTACCTCAATCTAATTTCTGTTTTGCTAATTTGGTTCTACCTTGGATTTCACTGCTTTAAAGGTGTATCTATTTTTATACATGGGATCAACATCAGTTAAAAAAAAGTTGATTGTGGCTCCCCTGATGGTTTCATTTTATTCCATTTTTCTTCTTTTGACTTTCATAAATTTATACTTAGGAACTTCTAGTATATGAGACAAAAATTATAAGAATTATAATTTGTATAGAAAATACACATCAGATATTCTTTATGAGTAGAAGACTACTTGTGCACATTTTTTTCTGTAATTTCAATGAACTGTTCACTGTCATCTGACATCTTCCCACTCACTTGCATTTTAATATGCAGTGTAAATGTTGTTTGTTTGTTTTTGAAAGAGGGTCTCATTCTGCTTCCCAGGCTGGAGTGCAGTGATGTGATCACAGCTCACTGCAGCCTCAGTCTCCTGGGCCCAAGTGATCCTCCCACCTCAGCCTCCCATGTAGGTGGGACCACAGTAATGCACCACTGTCCCTGGCTAATTTTTATTTTTATTTTTGTGTAGAAACAGGGTCTCACTATGTTGCCAAAGGTGTTGCTGTTTACTTTTGAATGGTGAAACTGATTTTCAGAAGGATCCCAAAGAAATCTTTTCATATTTAAATTATAATCATTTTATGAAATTGTTTATTAAATTTGAATTTGTCTGGTGTAAAATCATTTGGTTATTTTCTTTTTAAGTGAGACTTCTAAGTCATCCATTCAGAGCCAGACTGGCTGGGTTAATTAGAAGCAGCTGGGATGCATATGGTGCCACCAGAAGCCTGTAAGAGGCCCACAGAAGAGGTTTGCCCTAGGAGACTCATGAGCAGTGGCTAGTTGTACCAAGAGTATAGCAAGAATTAGTTGAGGACGATTCAGGAAAGTTATTACATAGCTAGAGCATAAAAACTTTTGTTACTAAAAAGGATTGTAAGTCAAGTTTTTAAACACTGGGGCTTGACTTATCTACTGAGGATAATGACTATTGGAAGGGCCAAATCAATGTAAAAAGGAGAAGAAATCTATGAAGTTAAGAATCAACATTTCTATGTTTCCTTTGAAATATTTTCCTCTTCGTTCGTTAGCATCTTTAATATTATACAAATATATTCATTATGTTTTGTTGGTTAATTGTTTGGTTGGTTTTAGCAATCCATTTGGTTTTCTTTATTCATAATCTACAATTCTTTTTATTTGAATCTCAGTTTGTTTTGCTGCCCCAAACAAAGGAACCACGAATCTTTTGGTGACACCAACTAAACCAAAGTCACTATCTCTGGAACTAAATAGTTCATTTAAGACACAGCCTTACTGCTCCCTAATGCTAACCCCAACTCTTAAGTAGTTACTGAAGTACTGAAAAGTGTTCTGATCCTATCTTGGTGTATAAAAACTTTCATCTATTTTCCTCTGCTTATTTGTGATGCCATTCCTTCTTGTTATTCAACACATTGCTGAAACTCACTTCTATAAAATTTTCCTGATTTTATTGAATGAGGACTCCCATATTACTCAGTCCCTTTTCTATCCTATTCAGAATATTTGTCCCCACCGTACCCTTTCTGTTCATTTATCTCTGGGACAGTTTTAATAGTCTATTATCTGGCTTGTCCTTTGGCTCTTTGTCTACATTATTATTGGCTTTATAAAGTCAGTTTGCATTCCCTGAACACCCACCATAGAACTTCAGAGAAAAATGGTCCCAAAACTGTGTGGGAAAGACAAGAGGAAATCAGTTATAAATATTTTACACACAAACAAATGATTCACTTGCAGTCACTGAGAGCTGTTATTCATAGCCATTGATATAAACAAACACTTTACAAAGACTTGTTGATGAATAAAAATATGAAGAATTCAAAGAGTTGGTAGAATTCCTGTTGATTATTGATTTCCATTTTGCTCTTGAATCTACAACATGCAGGGTAATGCAACCATGACTCTTCTTGCACACCATGATACATCAATGTGCCTAGCCAGGCAGGAAATCAAGTCTGTATGGTAAAGGGTGGCTTTTGCTGCAACTTCTTCCCTCACCCAATAAGCCTCTTCTTCGAGTGTTTCCCCTCACTCCTTTTGAAACATTTATCCTCTGATTCTTTTCTTACCTTTTAATTCCATGAAAGCGTACCTGTCTTCAGTCTCATTCTGATAAGGCTCTAGTGTTTGCTGTTGACAATGGGAAATTAAATCGAAAATCAATCCCTGTCAATATTTGTCTTCTTTGAAAACAGAAAAAAAAAGTTGTTAGATTGATCATTGATCACAATAGCTTAAACTTACTCCTTCATTCTATAAATATACTTTTCCTAAAGCCTAAGAATCACTTTTTAACAAATCATTGCTTTCATTACTGAGGCACTGACTTATAGTATGACTTTGGGCTCTGATTGAATACTGACTCTCAAAAACTCTCAAAAATTTGTTTAATAACCACTAAATTGGATACACAGAGAGGTCAGTGATTCTCTCAGTGTTACTTAGCTGTTTTGTATAACAACTATGTTGGAGCATTGTGATTTTCTTTGTAAAACATATTTCCAGGCTAACCAAATGGATTTTAACAACTGATCTCATCAGCAAAAAATAAAAATAAAAGAAAAAGTTTAACTTTGGTGTTTAAGTCTCTACAACTTGGCTCCATCCTATGTGGCCAAGTTTATCTCTTCACTGTACATCCCATATGGGTCTTATTCATTACTTGCTAATTGCTTGATGTATTTTTGTAATGACATCTCATTTAGATTTGAAGTTTTTTGACCATGTCTTATACTTTTCCTAATACTCCCAGTTCCTCAATACTTTGTACAGAGCTAAGCATACTAAAAAAGTTAAATAAAAATTTCAGTATCACCCACTTACATGTAATAGAAATTTATGCCACTAATACTGGCACCACTGATACAAAGGTATTATTAAAACTGTTTTTTTCTTCTCCCTCAACTGTCCCAGTTGATGCCTTACCTAAAATTCTAACAGTGCATTCAAAAATGTTCTTCTGTGGGTAAAATTTTAGCCACGTTTTCAATACAAAATAACTTCCTTAAGTTCCACTGACTTTGATCTCATCTTCTACAATCAGACATAACATTGTATTTGCAGTTCTGACTGGTCTGCTTGTGATGGTGATTAAATCGCATCTATGGTACTGTTTTTCAAGCATGTGACATTAAAGGTCAGCTGAAAGGAGCTAATGGGATGATCCATTCTGCTTGATAATGGTTATTATCCACATTAACAAAGAAATACATTCTTTATGTGCACAATGGAGTACTATTCAGCCATAAAAATAATGTAATCCTGTCATTTGCAACAACACAGATGGAACTGCAGGTCATTATGTTAAGTGAAATAAGCCAGACACATAAAGACAAACATAGCATATCATCATTCATCTGTGGGAGCTAAAAATTAAAACAAACTCATGGAGATAGAGAGTAGAATGATGATTATCAAAGGCTGGGTAGGGTAGTGGGGGGCTGTGGAGGAGATGGAGATGTTTAATGGGTACAAAAAAATAGAAAGAATGAAAAATATCTAGTATTTGATAGCATAACAGGGTGACTATAGTCGATAATTTAATTGTACATTTTAAAATAACAAATAATATAATTGGATTGTTTGAATCACAAAGGATAAATGCTTGAGGTGATGGATACCGCATTTACCCTGATGCGGTTATTACACATTGCATGCCTGCATCAAAATAGCTCATGTACCCCATAAATACACACACCTACTATGTACCCACAAAAATTAAAAAATAAAAAAGGAAACAATCACATTGACCTATGGGCTGTGTTTAAACATAAATAATGCATTCTATACACGCTAGCTATGAATATTATTGATTCTGTTATTTGTATATAGGTGAATGAAAATAACTTTCTCAAACATACACAATTCTTTATTTTTTACTTTAAGTTCTGGGATATATATGCAGAGTGTGCAGGTTTGTTACACAGGTATACATGTGCCATAGTGATATGCTGCCACTATCAACCCGTCATCTAGGTTTTAAGCCCCACATACATTAGGTATTTGTCCTAATGCTCTCCCTTCCCTTTGCCCTCACCCCTAATAAAGGCCCCAGTGTGTGATGTTACCCTCTCTGTGCCCATATGTTCTCATTCTTCAACTCCTACTTATGAGTGAGAACATGTGGTGTTTGGCTTTCTGTTCCTGTGTTAGTTTGCTGAGGATGATGGCTTCCAGCTTCATCCATGTCCCTGCAAAGGACATGAACTCGCTCTTTTTTATGGCTGGATAGTATTCCATGGTGTGTATGTGCCACATTTTCTTTAGTCTATCATTGATGGGCATTTGGGTTGGTTCCATGTCCTTTGCTATTGTAAATAGTGCTACAATAAACATACGTGTACATGTGTCTTTATACTAGAATGATTCATATTCCTTTGGGTATATATCCTGTAATGGGATTGCTGGGTTTAATGGTATTTCTGGTTTTAGATCCTTGAGGAATCACTGCATTGTCTTCCACAATGGTTGAACTAATTTACAATTCCACCAACAGTGTAAAAGTGTTTCTATTTCTCCACAGCCTTGCCCACATCTGTTGTTTCCTGACTTTTTAATAATCATCATTCTAACTGGCATGAGATGGTATCTCATTGTGGTTTTGCTTTGCATTACTCTAATGATCAGTGATGATGAGCTTTTTTCATGTTTGTTGGCCGAATAAATGTCTTCTTTTAAGAAGCATCTGTTCATACCCTTTGTCCACTTTTTGATGTTTTTTTCCTTGTAAATTTGTTTAAGTTCATTATAGATTTTGAATATTAGACCTCTGTCCAATGTGTAGATCGCAAAAAATTTATCCCATTCTGTAGGCTGCCTGTTCACTCTGATGCTAGTTGTTGTTGTTTTTGTTGTTGTTGTTGTTTATCCTGTACAGAAGCTCTTTAATTAGATCCCATTTGTCAATTTTGGCCTTTGTTGCAATTGCTTTTGGTGTTTTAGTCATGAAGTCTTTGCCCATGCCTATATCCTGAATGGTATTGCATAGGTTTTCTTCTAGGGTTTTTACGGTTTTGGGTTTTACCTTCAAGTTTTTAACCCATCTTGAGTTTATTTTTGTGTAAGTTGTAAGGAGGGACCCAGTTTTGGTTTTCTACATATGCCTAGCCAGTTTTCCCTGCACCATTTATTAAATAGGCAGTCCTTTCCTCATTGCTTGTTTTTGTCAGGTTTGTCAAAAATCAGACTGTTGTAAGTGTGTGATGTTATTTCTGAGGTCTCTGTTCTGTTCCATTGGTCTATATGTTTGCTTTGGTATAAGTACCATGGTGTTTTGGTTACTGTAGCCTTGTAGTATAGTTTGAAGTCAGGTAGCATAATGCTTCCAGCTTTGTTCTTTTTGCTTAGGATTTTCTTGGCTATACAGGCGCTTTTTTGGTTCCATATGAAATTTAAAGTAGTTTTTTTTCTAATTCTGTGAAGGAAGTCAATGGTAGTTTGATGGGAATAACAGTGAATCTGTAAATTACTTTGGACAGTATGGCTATTTTTATGATATTGATTCTTTCTGTCCATGAGCATGGAATGTTTTTCCATTTGTTTTTGTCCTTCCTTATTTCCTTGAGCAGCAGTTTGCAGTTCTTGAAGAGGTCCTTCACATTCGTTGTAAGCTGTAAGACTAGTTATTTTATTATCTTTGTAGCAATTGTGAATGAGATTTCATTCATGATTTGGCTCTCTATCGTTAGCGTATAGGAATGCTTGTGATTTTTGCACATTGATTTTGTATCCTGAGACTTTGCTGAAGTTGTTTATCAGCTTAAGGAATATTTGGGCTGAGATGTTGGGGTTTTCTAAATATACAACCATGTCATTTGCAAAGACAACTGGACTTCCTCTCTTCCTATTTGAATAACCTTTATTTGTTTCTCTTGTCCCATTGCCCTGGCCAGAACTTCCAATACTGTGTTGGATAGAAGTGGTGAGAGATGGCATCCTTGTCTTCTACCACTTTTCTTTTCTGTTTTTTGTTTGTTTGTTTGTTTGTTTGTTTGTCCCAGATGGAGTGCTGTGGTGTGATCTTGGCTCACTGCAACCTCCACCTCCCAGGTTCAAATGACTCTCTTGCCTCTGCCTCCAGAGTAGCTGGGATTATAGGCACTCGCCACCATGCCTGGCTAATTGTGTATTTTTAGTAGAGATAGGGTTTCATCGTGTTTGGTCAGGCTAATCTCAAACTCCTGATCTCAGGTGATACACCTGCCTTGGCCTCCCAATGTGTTGGGATTAGAGGAGTGAGCCATTGTGCCCAGTCCTCTTGTGCTGGTTTTCAAAGGGAATGCTTCTAGCTTTTGCCCATTCGATATGATATTGGCTATGGGTTTGTCATAAATAGCTCTTATTATTTTGAGATATGTTCCATCAATACCTAGTTTACTGAGAGTTTGTAAAATGAAGAGATTTGAATTTGAATCAAATTTTATTGAAGGCCTTTTCTGCATCTACTGAGATAATCATATGGTTTTTGTCATTGGTTCTGTTTATGTGATGGATTGAATTGATTGATTTATGTATGTTGAATCAGCCTTGCATCCCAGGGATGATGCTGATTTGATCATGGTGGATAAGCTTTTTCATGTGCTTCTGGATTTGGTTTGCCAGTATTTTATTGAGGATTTTCGCATCGATGTTCATCGGGGAAATTGGTCTGAAATTTTCTGTTTTTGCTATGTCTCTGTCAGGTTTTGGTATCAGTATGATGCTGGCCTCATAAAATGAGCTAGGAAGGAGTCCCTCTTTTTCAATGATTTGGAATAGTTTCAGAAGAAATGCTACTGGCTCTTCTTTGTACCTCTGGTAGAATTTGGCTGTGAATCCATCTGGTCCTGAGCTTTGGTTGGTAGGCTACTAATTACTGCCTCAATTTCAGAACTTGTTATTGGTCTATTCAGGGATTTGACTTCTTCCTGTTTTAGTCTTCAGATAGTGTATTTGTCCAGGAATTTATCCATTTCTTCTAGATTTTCTAGTTTATTTGTGTGGAAGTGTTTATAGTATTCTCTGATGTTAGTTTGTATTTCTGAGATCAGTGGTGATATCCCCTTTATCATTTTTTTATTGTGTCTATTTGATTCTTCTCTCTTTTCTTCTTTATTAGTCTAGCTAGTGGTGTATCTATTTTGTTAATTTTTTCGAACAACCAGTGATTCGTTGCTTTTTTTTTCTTTAAGTTTTTTATTTGTGTGTCTATCTCCTCCTTTTCTGCTCTAATAGTAGTTATTTCTTCTCTCCTGCTAGCTTTCGAATATATTTGCTCTTGATTCTCTAGTTCTTTTAATTGTGATGTTAGGTGTCGATTTTGTGTTCTTTCCAAATTTCTGATGTGGGCATTTAGTGCTATAAATTTGTCTCTTAAAACTGCTTTACCTGTGTCTCAGAGATTCTGGTACATTGTCTCTTGGTTCTCCTTGGTTTCAAAGAACTTCTTGATTTCTGCCTTAATTTTTTTATTTACCTAGGAGTAATTCAGGAGCAGATTGTTCAATTTTCATGTAGCTGTGTGGTTTTGAGTGAGTTTCTTCATCCTGAGTTCTAATTTGATTGCACTGTGGTCTGAAAGACTGTTTGTTATGACTTCTGTTCTTTTGCATTTGCTGAGGAGTGTTTTACTTCCAGTTATGTGGTCGATTTTAGAATAAGTGGCATGCAGCACTGAGAATGATGTGTATTCTGTTGATTTGGGGTGGAGAGTTCTGTAGATGTCTATTAGGTCCACTTGATCCAGAGCTAAGTTCAAGTCCTGAATATCCTTGTCGATTTTCTGTCTCATTGATCTGTCTAATATTGACAATGTGATGTTGAAGTCTCCCACTATTATTGTGTGGGAGTCTAAGTCTCTTTGCAGGTATCCAAGAATTTGTTTTATGAATCTGGATGCTACTGTATTGGGTGCATATATATTTAGGATAGTTAACTCTTCTTGTTGCATTGATCCCTTTACCGTTATGAAATGCTCTTCTTTGTCTTTTTTGATCTTTGTTGCTTTAAAATCTGTTTTATCAGAAACTAGGATTGCAATCCCTGCTTCTTTTTGATTTCCATTTGCTTGATAAATACTCCCCCATCCCCTTATTTCGAGCCTATATGTGTCTTTGCATGTGAGATTTACCTCGTGAATATAGCACAGCAATGGGTCTTGACCCTTTATACAATTTGCCAGTCTGTGTCTTTTAATTTGGGCATTTGGCCCCTTTACATTTAAGATTAGTATTGTTATGTGTAAATTTGATCTTGTCATCATCATGCTAGCTGGTTGTTTTTCACATTAGTTGATGCAGTTTCTTCATAGTGTCATCAGTCTTTATATTTTGGTGTGTTTTTGTATTGGCTGGTACTGGTTTTTCCTTTCCATATTTAGTGCTTCGTTCAGGAACTCTTGTAAGGCAGGCTTGGTGGTGACAAAATCCCTCAGCATCTGCTTGTCTGTAAAGGATTTTATTTTACCTTCCCTTATGAAGCTTAGTTTGGCTGGATGTGAAATTCTGGGTTGAAAATTCTTTTCTTTAAGAATGTTGAGTGCTGGCTCCCAGTTTCTTCTGGCTTGTAGGGTTTCTGCTGAGAGATCTACTGTTAGTTTGATGGGCTTCCCTTTGTAGGTGACCTGACCTTTCTCTCTGGCTGCGCTTAACATTTTTTCCTTTATTTCAAGCTTGGAGAATCAGATGATTATGTGTCTTGGGGCTGATCTTCTCATGGAGTATTTTAGTGGTGTTTCTGTATTTCCTGAATTTGAATGTTGGCCTATCTTGCTAGGTTGGGGAAGTTCTCCTGGATAATATCTTGAAGCCTGTTTTCCAACTTGATTCCATTATCTTCCTCGCTTTCAGGTACACCAATCAATCATTGGTTTGGTCTTTCCACATAGTCCCATATTTGTTGGAGGCTTTGTTCATTCCTTTTCATTTTTTTCCCTTTAATCCTGTCAGCATGTCTTATTTCACCAGGTGGTCTTCAATCTCTAATATCTTTTCTTCCTCTTGATCAGTTCAGCTATTGATACTTGTGCATGCTTCACAAAGTTCTTGTGCTGTGTTTTCCAGCTTCATCAGGTCATATATGTTCCTCTCTAAACTGGTTATTCTAGTTAGCAGTTCCTGTAACCTTTTATAATGGTTCTTAGCGTCCTTGCTTTGGATTAGAACATGCTCCTGTAGCTCAGAGGAGTTTCTTATTACCCATCTTCTGAAGCCTACTTCCGTCAATTCATCTATCTCATTTTCCTTCCAGTTTTGTGCCCTTACTGGAGAGGTGTTGTGATCATTTGGAGAAGAAGAGGCATTCTGGCTTTTGGAATTTTCAGTGTTTTTGCACTGTTTTTTCCTCATCTTCATGGATTTATCCATCTTTGATTTTTGAGGCTAATGACCTTTGGATGTGATATTTGTGGGAGGGTCTTTTATGTTGATGCTGTGGTCGTTGTCACTTTCTGTTTGTTTTTCTTCTAACAGTCAGGTCCCTCTTCTGCTGGTCCGTTGCCATTTGCTGGAGGTCCATTCCAGACCCTGTTTATCTGGGTATCACCAGTGGAGGCTGTAGAACAGCAGAGATTGCTGCCTGCTCCTTCCCCTGGAAGCTCGCTCCCAGAGGGTCACTGGCCTGATGCCAGCTGGAGTTCTCCTGTAAGAGGTGTCTGTCCAACCCTGTTGGGAGGTCTCTCCCAGTTAGGAGACACGGGGATCAGGTACCCACTCAAGGAGGCAGTCTGTCCCTTAGCAGAGCTGGTGCACTGAGCTGGCAGAATCCACTTGCCAGAATCAGCTGCTCTCTTCAGAGCTGGCAGGCAGAAACAATTAAATCCACTGAAGCTTTGACAATAGTTGCCTATACTCCCAGGTGCTTCATCCCAGAGAGATAAGAGTTTTATCTATAAGCACCTGACTGGGGTTGCTGCATTTGGTATAGAGATACCCTGCCCAGTGAGGAGGAATCTAGAGAAGCAGTTTGGCCACAGATGCTTTGTCGAGGTGTGGTGAATTCTGTCCCTTCCAAACCTCCCAGTCTCCTTATCACTGTCAGGGGAAAACTGCCTACTAGCCTCAGTAATTGTGAATGCCCCTCCCCCCCACCAGACTCAATCATTCCAGTGTGACTCCAGACTGTTGCACTGGCAGTGAGAATTTCAAGCCAGTGGTTCTTAGCTTGCTGGGCTCTGTGGGAGTAGGACCTGCTGAGCAAGACTGCTTGACTCCCAGTCTCCTTTCCAGGGGAGTGGACGGTTCTCCTGTCTTGCTAGAGTTCCAGGTGCCACTGGAGTATGAAAAAGCTCCTGCAGCTAGCTTGCTGCCTGCCCAAACAGCCACCCAGATTTGTGCAAACCTAGGGCCCTGGGTTGTATAGGCTCACAAGGGACTTTCCTGATCTGCAGATTGCAAAAATCCGGGGGAAAAGCAAAGTACCTGCAGCAGGTAGCACGGTCCCTCACTGCTTCCCTTTTCCTGGGGGAGGGATGTCCTGCAGCTCCTTGCACTTCGTTTTTGAAGCAATGCCTCACACTGCTTCTGCTGCCTCTCCGTGAGCTGTAACCACTGCCTAATCAGTTTCATTGAGATAAACTGGGTACCTCAGTTGAAAATATAGATATCACCCACCTTCTGTTTTGGTTTTACTGGGAGCTGCAGACCAGAGCTGTTTCTATTTGGCCATCTTGGCTTCTCCTCTCAAACACATACAATTCATAAACATACTTATGAGTCATAGTTCCTTCTGATCTTGGTCTATCTGAGAGAATGTGTGAGATTTAATTTCTCTGTTTAGGTTGTCTAAGCTATAATCTGGCTTTGACCCTATAGAACTGAGCAACATTTCTATATACCTTTTATTCCCACAGTAAGTGTTCTTGAAGCTTTTAACTTGTGAGGATCTGGTCTTTACAGAATTTCTGTAGGTCCCCAAGTATTGCTGTTTTTTTTATTTTTTAATGATTAAGATCAAGTGATTGGCAACCTTCTATGACCCTTCCTATTTCTTCTTTATTCCTTTCTTTTCTGGAAGTTAAACCAAGGTGCTTCACTTTTCTGTCCTTCCTTTAAAAATTAAGAAGACAGTAATTTCACCAAGTGGTACAGATCAATGTTCATAGTACCAAGCAGCAACCTAGGACAATCAATTAGGCCAACCTTTTCCAAGTAAGTACCATGGGTCATTAGTTCTGAGGGAGGCTGGTTAATTGGTGCTGCATGGAAAAAGAGAAAGTAGCTATAATTAAATATCTTTTTAAAACTGATATTTTAATGCATTTTTTCTCAGAGCCTTTAATATGCTGGTGTTTCATGTGAATTTCCCAGAAAGAGATACAGTAGGTAGTATTTACAGGGTTATCCAGTATTTTGGCTTCCCTGGACCACACTGGAAGCAGAAAGATTGTCTTGGGCCTCGTATAAAATACATTAACAGGAACAATAGCTCGTGAGCTAAAAAAGAAATCACAAAACTCATAATGTTTTAAGAAAGTTTACAAATTTGTGATGAGCCGCATTCAGAACCATCCGAGGCCTCATGCAGTCCACGGGTCATGAGTTGGACAAGCTTGATTTAAAACCTTTTTCGAATGAAACATCTCAAATAACTAGTGACAAATATTCCACAGAGCACATTTTGTGGAATCCTACATTAGATAAATCCTGTACCAAGTGTGTGGAGACATGTGCTCTGGTTCCTCTTCTACCACAGAATAGTTCTGTGACTTTGGAGAAGTTGCCTTTATGCCTTTTACATTTTCTATTTGTAAAAAATTATGAAGTTAAATTGGAACACAGGTAGGGGTAGGGGATCACTTCTCAGAAAAAAACTCTGAGACTTTTCCAACCGCCCTCCCAAATAAGTTTTAACATAATCTTCTAATCTCTTCCAACTTCAAAGCTACTGTTACCTTGGGAGCATAGAGTGTCCCTTATCTGTGTTGAGATGGAGAGGAGAGGTTGAGAACCACTGGGCTGAAATCCTCTATGAGCTCACTTCCATCTCACACATACCATGTATATTACAGATAGCCAGTCAACCCCAAAGTTTGTTTTGGCTGCCTGAAAAAATATTTTTTTTTTGGTTGATGTAATATTTCCCGATAACAGTTTGTCAAAAAATATTCTGCTACTTAGAAGCAGTTATATACACATTCTCTCTTATCTGTTTCAGGAATACTTACGTCATAGGTGGTATCAAACTAAGTAACAGAATCTCTAAGAAAAAATGTTTATTTGGGAATAGGCATTGCAGTGGGAATACAAGTACCATAGTAAACTATTCAGGCAGGTAAAAATTTTTAACGAAAAAATGATGAGAATTACATAAATATTTTGAGATAATTATTCTTAGCTATGAGGATTAATAACAAGGGTAGCACTAAGTGTGAAGCTGGTCAGGTAGCTTCTGGGCAGATGTTCTCACAGAAGACTGAAATGGTCTTTGTGCAAGGTTGTGGCTTTTGCAGTCTTCTGTGATAATTCTTGTTATTGGGCATTTACACATGAGAACCCTCCCTTTGTGGTCTTCCCTGACCCTATTTGTCATGGTTTTTGCACAGATGACTGCATTTTGATTATGACAACTTTCACATTTTTCTCTTTTGATCAAGATCTTTTTCTGAAAGAGTTACCTATTGATCATCCAATAGTTAGGTTTTCTTTGTCCCTCCATGTCAAGATGAACCTGTCCTGATTTCTTCTGGTCTGATCTGATCTCATGTGGGAAGGAAGTGATTGATGACTAAGAGTCAGTGTCAAAACCCTTTTAGCCACGTTTGAGCAACAAGGGAGACTGGGGGCAGCTGCTCTTCAGCTAAATCTGTCTAGAATCCATTATTAAGTTCAAATTTGTCTGTTTTGTAGGTTTTTGTTATTATCTCTAAGTATTGGGCCAGTATCATTTTGTTAAGAGTTATACTTTTATAGGAATGTACCAACTAGATGGTACAAAGTTTAAGAAGAAAACTATGAAGTAAATTTAATAGTAATATAATCGTAGCTCATAGGATAATTTTGAGTCACAAGCCTAGGCTTAAGGGCAACAACAATAAAATAAATGACCATGAAGAATTAAGTAAAACTTGTAAACATGTGGCCTGTTTTTAAATTTTGTGTATATGAGTGTTAACTTTTCCATAGGAATTTATTTAGGTATGGCATGTAGTATTAGGAGAGTCTTTTTAATGTAAACAATATTTAATATAATTTTATCATTAATATCCCATTACTGGGTCAAATTAAAGCAGACAGTAACCGTATTAGGGATGTTGTCAAAGTCACCAACTAGATGAACTAAAAAATCTCTTAAGTCTGGTTTTGTCAAGTTACTAGTAGAAGTTGTCGATTGTAAAATTTTATTTGCACCATTATCATGCCAAGTGATAATTATACCATTTTTTGCAGTAAGAGGGATAAGAGTCTTATTATGATATGGAATCTTGTTTTGGTATCTCGGGAAATATCTACAGCATGAAGTCAACTTTTTGTCCTGGTTTGTATTTTCAGTGTCTTTGGTTATGGTATTGGGTCGTTTGGTAAACTTTTTATATAACTCACACATCAATCATGAGATATGTCTCTAAAATTTATCTAACTTTATGTTATAGGGCTTTGGGAACAGAGTACTTTCCATGTTTAATGGTTTTATGAAAGAAAGTTGGGGCCAGGCACGGTGGCTCACACCTCTAATCCCAGCACTTTGGGAGGCCAAGGCAGGTGGATCATGAGGTCAAGAGTTCAAGATCAGCCTGGCTAACATGATGAAACCCCGTCTCTACTGAAAATACAAAAAAATTAGCTGGGAGTGGTGGCAGGTGCCTGTAATTCCAGCTACTCCAGAGGCTGAGGAAGAGAATTGCTCCAACCTGGGCGGTAGAGGTTGCAGTGAGCCAAGATCATACCACTGCACCCCAACCTGGGTGACAGAGCGAGACTCTGTCTCCCACCTCAGACTCCTGAGTAGCTAGAACTACAGGTGCCCACCACTCCATCCAGCTAATTTTTGTAGTTTTTTTTTTTTTGTTGTCCAGGCTGGTCTCAAACTCCCGGGCTCAAGTGATCTGCCTGCCTCAGCCTCCCAAACTGCTGGTATTACAGGTGTGAGCAACCATGCTCAAACAATTATATCTAGATTACGTATGAAAACTAAGATATTAGACAAAACCACTTGTCATTATAAGTTATTTTCTTTTTAACCCTTTTTTTCCTTATGAACTTCATTTGTAAATTGTTAATAATTTTTATAGCCTGTGAATATCTTGGTGTTTACCTAAGTAATAGCCTTAAATATATGAGTGTTTTGTCAATAACCCAGAAGATATAGCTGTTTTACTAAACTAGCAATATTAAATTAGTTTTATCAAAGAATTTTCCAAACACAGATTATTATGATTTTAGGCTGGATTTATAGTTTTATGACCTCAAAACATCTAGCAGAGATAAGTATAATCTTGTCTAAAAAGTAAACCCAGAAAAAAATATGTTTACAATTTTGAATATATTTTAATTTTTATTTTATTAACAAAATCTAAAACCAGATTATTTATCAAAGATTTACTTAAGTCATGTGAACTAAAAAGCATTTGGGTTAATTACTATAGTTTAACAATTTTTATGAGTGCTCATTTATGTAAGCCAATCTAAAAAGAATTTTTAAAAGGTATTTTTGGCCAACTATGCTAGGTTTTTCCAAATAGATACAACACATTTAAGTAGATAAAGCACATGTAAATGTATCTAGATGTGTGTGTATACATACACAAAAGATCTTATAATTTTTATTTTAAAATTTTAGTTATGAGACAGTGAAACATGGTAATACAAACTTACCAGATTATAAAATGATAGTTGCTTTTTAAAAATTATGTTTTTGACAAAATGGGACTAGTTTACATGGCTAAACTTTATTTGTCCCAGTAGGTAATCTAATGAAGGCTATGGACGTAAATTTTGGATAAACCATTTTTATAGTGGTAGCTGGATTTTTTTAAATAAAAAACCTCTTTTATTTTTATTTCTTGTTTTAAGTAAGTTTAAATATTTAAATGTTAACATTTTAACTAGGACTGGCTGAATTGTGTAAGGAAAACAAAATTTCCGGATGACCTTGAATTTTAGTAACAAATTTATCTTTTATTAGTCTGGTTTCACTAGTTAATGTGGGAAGTGAAACATTTTAGTAAATGTTATTATTTCTTTTCAGCTCTTTTTGATCCCTTTGTGGCACAGAAAGCAATTTTTATGTCAGACAGAGATACATATTGTTTTGTGCTGAAGATTTTGATCTGTTTGATTTGAGTCTTTCATAAACACTTATCTAAGTTTTAAGACTATTAATCCTTTAATTAACTATTTCATTACCCTGTGTAATTATTAGTTAGGCAAACCTAAGTTCATATTTTAAAAGGTGTCTAGGTTGTTGGTTGCCGCAGAGCTGTTGTAATTTTTAATGTCATTAATTTGAAAGCCCTTGGAGACTCTTTTTTAAAAACTCTTGACTGGAATGTCATAAGAAGTGAGTTTGGACACAGGGAGAGGAGCATCTCACACTGGAGTGTGTCGGGGGGAAAAAGGGGAGGGACAGCAGGGGGTGGGGAGCTGGGGAGGGATAGCATGGGGAGAAATGCCAGATATAGGTGATGGGGAGGAAGGCAGCAAATCACACTGCCATGTGTGTACCTATGCAACAGTCTTGCATGTTCTTCACATGTACCCCCAAACCTAAAATGCAATAAAAAATATATATAAAGTGAGTTTATTTTAATACTAGCAGAAAAGTCAGCAGATTGAAAGTAGGTAGGAAAAAATAGAGAGACAGAGAACTTAGAAGACTCTATATGTTAATTCTATAGGTGGTGGTAGTATTTTTAATAAGTAGAGAGTCTGAATAATTGCCATTTGAGTTCTGAATTTTTTATGTGATTTGCCCATCAGTTGAAAAATGTGTATGAGAATAGACTATAAATTTTTAATGTATAGTTGTCTAGAATTACAGAGGGTTTGGCATGCTTTAGAATTTTTAGGATCCTGTTTTTTTTAAATTGTTATTATTATTATTAATCTCTCAAGACCAGAGAAAATCTTATCAAGACTGTCAGGGAATGTCAGAAGTTTGGACTGGTGTTTTCAATGTTATCAGCTACCCTGGTAGCTTTTAATTGGCCATCTTGCACTCACCATTTAGAGTGTTTATTTTTGCTTTTGGAAGATGTTTAGAAACAAGTAAGGGAAAAAAGTGCCAAATTATTTGCAGACACATGTATCTAAACCAAAATGACACCAAAATCAGAATATTCACAAAAATTTTTACCCAGGCATATATATCAAACAAAATCTTAAACCAGACATGAAGAAACAAAAGGGAATTTACCAGAAAATAAATGTCTCACAGTCAGAATGTAAACTAGGAATTCTCAAACCAGAATGATCCTTGTCGTTAATCAGAAGGGGCTTGTCAAAAAAGACTTACGGTCCCAGGAGATATGTAAGATTCTTTACTTGAAGTGTTCTTGTAACTAAATCAGATCTGGAATAAAGTAAAAAAGGACTCACCAAACGAAGGGAGTCTGAGAATCTGAGAGAAGATTCACCAGGGCAGAAAAGGAACTCATGAAAATAGAGACTATAAAGGATTCAGTCATTGCTGCATTCAATTCCAGAGGCCAATGATTTGTCTGAGGTGAGTTCATTTTGAACCCATTTCTAACATTGCTTTAGTCTGTTGTGTTGCTATAACAGAATACCCAAGACTGGGTAATTTACAAGAAAAGAGGTTTATTTAGTTTACAGTTCTGCAGGCTGGCTTCTGTTGAGAGCTTTCATGTTGTATTACAACATGACAGAGAAGGTCAAACAGGAATCCGATGCATACAAAGAAGGAACCAAACAGGAGGAAGAACCTCACTTTATAACAACCTGCTCTCATGGGAATTAATCCAGTCTTTTGAGAATGATTATTCGCTTAATACTCCAAGTTGACAACAAGCTATTTATGAGGAATTTGTCCCCATGACCCAAACACCTCCCACTAGGCCCCACTTTCCAACACTGCCACATTGAGGATCAAATTTCAACCTGAGTTTTGGTGGAGACAAACAGACCACATCCAAACCATAGCAAACATCATTAAATAACAGAAAGGAAGACTTTCTACAAAGAAAACTAAATAAGGAACTGGCAGACTCTCCAAAATAAAATGATGTATTCAGGAATAGGCATTGTAATGGGAATAAGTGGGCTATAGTAAACAATGTGCATATTCAGGAAGGTATAAAGGCAGACAAAGATTTTAAAAGAAAGAATGAAGAAGATTACATGATTGTTTTGAATTAATTATCCTTGGCTACAAGGATCAAAAACAAAGGTGCCCCCAGTCTGAAGTTGGACAGGCAGTTTCTGGGCAGATGTCCTTACAGAAGTATTTTTTGGTGTGCATAAGGTCTTTGTGCAAGGTTGTGGTGTTTGCCATCTTTTGTAATAGCTCTCATTATCAGACGCTTTTGCTTGAGAATCCTTTCTTTATAGCATCCTCCAGTTCTATTTGTCATGGTTTTTAACACAAGCAACTCCATTTTGATTCTGACAACTTTCTCAATAGTGTTTCCTACAAGCTAAGCCTGAGATTAGGATGCTGTGTAAATGGTTTATTAAGGCAGTGACCTCAAGAAAAGCTTTTAATGAAGCAAAGGAAGCAGGAGAGGGCAAGATAAGAAGCTAACTAAGGACAGGGCACCAGGAGAAGCATAGCCTGATCCTATGGGGGCCAATGAAACATGAATTACATCACTGATTGTTTTGTTCAGTAGTAGGGAGGATGCACTTTTGTGCTACTGCATCTGTCATTTATTGTTGATGAGTTGCTTCTGGGACAAGGGACATAACCTTCCTGACTTATGAAGGTGAGGCAGCTCCTATCAACTTCTGAAAAGGGTGCAGCTGTGAACCATTAGAGGCCAACCCTCAGAAAACCTGGATGATGGGTGCATTGGCCTGGAAAAAGGGGTATGAGCTGGGTACAGACATCATCTGCTACAACCTACTTGTTGGAAATCAAAATCCCCTTTGGTTTCAAGTCTTCATGTAAGCACTTAACAGATACATTCTTAAAGACAGTAGTTAAATGTAATTTAAGTCAAATACTTGAGTGTCTACCATTAGCCAAGCTGTACAATGCTAGGTACTGTGGAGAATATTAAGGGAATTGATTATCATATTTGCTCTTGAAAAGCTTAACACCAAATGTTAAGCTTTTCAAGAGCAAATATAATAATTCCTTTAATATTGATTGGTGTGATGAATACTATGTACGTAATATTGTGAAATATCAATGATAAGGACTTAATCATATGTTATACAAATGGTACGTAATGGTATCAGAGGCAGCATGCTTAGGTGATCAGAGTAGGGAAACTTTGGGCTAGGATACAAAACCCTAGGCAATCTTTAGTATTGCTAAGGATGGTGAGAGTTTATGGTGGGCAGGTGTAAAGAAAAACATTATGGAGGAAATGACTTGAGTTTAGCTGATAAAGAATGGTGAACAAAAATGTGGCAGGTATGCAGTGGGCCAGGAGTTTATAGGATGAAAAACCTGGGTAAACTTTGGAGCATTACACATTCCAAGTATGAGGAGTGAGGGAGCACTGAAGAGCATTATGCACTCCAAATGTGTTGTGCGGGAGCATTGAAGAGCATGACTTAGCTTGTCCGGAGGATTTGTGTTGCAGAGTAGTGGAAAGAGTATAGCAGTAAAGGATGGTACTGGAGTGTGTGAAAAAAGTATAGAACCAGGCAGAATAATATGAATTCACTTCTTAGACAGTGACTCCTGAATGTTTTTGAGCATTAGAATGATCTGATGTGAAATGATGCTTTAGGAAGGGTCATCTGGGCAACACAAGTTGTTGGAGCTGTCTTTATGCACAATTTCTAAAATGGATTAATTGAGTTTAAGATGTCAGAAACTTGTTTATTTAAATCTTTCATGTTAGTGTCTCGTATTTGGAATGCAGTTACTTAACTCAGATCTCGTGCTTGATTACATTCAGCTTTTCAGAAACAGCTGTGTTAGGTCATCCAACAACCCTGATTTTTTTAAAGGTGTCATTAAGTGGTGACAAAGAAAAGACTCATTCAAAACTTTCAATTTGCCTTTCAAACCAAAGCCTAGGGATAATTATTCATAATCATTTCTAGGTCTGAAATGTGGCATTGTTCTATGAGTCACCATCTAGGGTTTTAACCACACATGCACAAAAAAAAAGCACAACGTAATTCCACACAGGCTGTTTGAGAAAGCATTCAGAGAAATGTTCTGCCCTTTTGTGTTGACTTCCTGTGTATAAGTCTGGAATCCTAACAGCCCAAGGTCACTCTCCAGTAGGAGTACATTCAGTAAATAGCATGTGTGGAGCAACCACTGTATACAGAACTGGAGTAGAAGCTGGTTACAAGAGAAGTTTTTTCCCTTTGGAGATGCTGTAGTAGAAATAGGATACAATGTTTGAAAAATAGAATGTTTGAAAAATGTATGAGAACATGCGCAAAGCAATATCTAAAAGGGGACACATGAGATACAAACTGAAAATTAATGCCAAACGGCTAGGAGAAGTCACAAAATAGGACTCAGACATGAAGGAGTCACAAAACTAATTTTCTGACCTGGGCCAATTTTTCCTTAAATTGGTGTGGGTTACCAAAAGAAGAGAACATTGTGTTTCTCTTCCTGGCAATTACTTTTGGTTGCTGAAGACTATATTATCAGATGGTGAAAATGTTTATTCTACTAATGTGGTTCTTCAATGGTAAATCATTACGTCTTTCTAGAAGAGCCAAAATCTTTTGTCAATGAGCTATGTTTTATGGCAAGTTGTTATAAAGGAATATAGAATTACAGTTTCTCATGCCAGAATGTCTATTTACTCTAGGCTGGCTAGCTACAAGACTGACCTCTGCCCTGGACTATATAGTAAATACCCATCTTCTTAACTCACAAAGGAGGTTCTTAGACTGAAGTTTAGACATGGGTCCAGAGAATATGACAGGAGCCAGGATTCCAGGGTGGTAGATGAGGTAGCAAAGTTTGGAGCTACTGAGTCAGACTCATCTTAGCTGGAGTTGGCAAGTACTAATTCAAAGGAGTTAGGGATCAAGAACATAGAATCTAAAAGGAAGGAATGGGGTAAGGGAATGGCAATCTGGACCAAAATGGGCCAGAAACCAAGGCTGATACACAGTGGGAAAATAGTTATTAAAAATGGGGGAAGCTAGGTCAGGATAGCAAAGGTGAACCCAAGGCTAGGGGCAACAGTCTAGATTTCTCCTAGCAAAGTGTCTCACAGAATTAAAGGGCCTGAATCCTTGAGTATACAATTAACAGCACAGGTTTTGAGATCAGTCTAAGTACGAATTTCAACTTTGCCACCTAACAGCTAGGCTACCTTGAGTAAAAGTTCCTTAACTGGGCCAGGCGCAGTGGCTCACACCTGTAATCCCAGCACTCTGGGAGGCTGAGGTGGGGGGATCACGAGGTCAAGAGATCGAGACCATCCTGGCAAACATGGTGAAACCCCGTCTCTACTAAAAATACAAAAATTAGCTGGGTGTGGTGGCACACACCTGTAGTCCCAGCTACTCGGGAGGCTGAGGCAGGAGAATGGCTTGAACCTGGGAGGCGGAGGTTGCAGTGAACCGAGATCACGCCACTGCGCTCCAGCCTGGCACCTGGCGACAAAACAAGACTCTGTTTCCAAAAAAAAAAAAAAAAAAAAAGCTCATTAACTGTGCTAAGGATCAGGAGTGTGTGTGCTTTTTTTTTTTTTTTTTTTTTTTTT